>NW_018921371.1:218121-249806 GCF_002207925.1 Prunus avium
AATACACATGTTTTAGCCTAAACCAACATGCCATAACTAAATTTTGAACAATATGATCGATCTAACAAGGCATGGGTATTCCTAATGACAAGATACAAGAAAACCAACCTTGTTACTGAAGCATGACAATCTCAATTCGGAGTTTTCATGCTTATTACACTCTGAATCCGCCAATGCCATATCACAGCATTCTACACCAAAGAAAAATTAATTAGAAAACACAACATGTAGTCCAATATTGAATTGGAAAGCACATGTAATTTCTTATTTATTTTTCGAAAGATTTCTTCCCCAATGGAAGATTGAACGCTTACTCTAAATATGGTGTCAGGGAGGCTACAAATACCCAAGAGTAGGGAAGAGCTCACTGTAGCAGCGGTTGGGGGAAACCTATTCATAAATAATCAGTAAACAGCCAAAAGTTCAAAATTTAGAAACAGCAAGGCTACCTTTTAAGCTCTCCAATCAATATGCAAAATTGGTCGATTCTGGCTTTGACTGCTCCAAGCGATTATGGCTTGCTGATCACAAAGATGGGCACCAAGTAATCTCTTGATTAGGGTTGAATATTGTTAGTAGGGTGTACTTATTAAAATTATAATTGTTTCACAATTCCATATATCCTTTTTGGTCATTTTATATTAGGGTAAATCGGTAATTCAATATATACTTTTGTAGTAGGGTGTACTCAGTTAATTTTAGGGTTCGTTTAGCAGCACTCTTTATTTTTTACCTCCCACATTAATTTGGTCATGCCATTGGGTTATGTCGAAATTTCTGTTAAATTGATGATGTGACATGTATATGGAGCCCACATGTCCAATAATAATATACCAAGTGGATTTGAATGTAAAACAATTTATGTTTTGAAAATGTTTAAGAAATTAACATTAAAAAACAAACTAAACACTAAATTTAAACCTTTAAAAACAATTAAACTCCAACTCCAACTTCCCCTCCCCCTACCACGAGTCCAATTTTCTTGTTACTAAATCCCCCTGTGCCCCTTATTTCCTCCTTAATTTTATGACATGTGGCAAACAACTTAACACTAGTTTAACTCTGTTAACTCTCTTCAGTCCTTTTTTTCAATTAAAATACATGTTTGACAAACACGTTTGCACGCCTCTTCATCTTCACCCCTTGTATCTTCTCTGCCCTGCAAAACTCAGCCGCTGCATCTTCTCCGCTTGGCAAAACTCAGGCCCTGCGATTTAAGAACGAAGAGATTTAAAACCAAAACAATTAAGATGCAGAGCAAATTTGCGTTTTCTAGGGTTATTTATTTATTTGTGTGTGATTGATGGTTTTTTGCAGGAATATTTGGGTCATTGGCGGCGTTGATGTTCAAATTGCGTTAAAAAGGAAGACATTGATTACTTTCCATACGAAGAGGGCATGTGGAGGTGAGCAATTGTAGTAGTGCTCTTTGTGCCCGGCTATTGTGAAACCCCCATGGCGAGCCGTCAACTTTTCCACTGCAGTGCAAAACTTGCTACTCTGGCAGTGGTTTCAAGTTCCCATGATCCCACTTCTGACTCTTCCATTTCTACCGCAGCAACAAAAGCCCAATAAAAACCTACATATATATTACAGAAATCTATAATAAAACTCATTTCTTGCATTAATTTTATAAATAAACACTAAAAACTATAAATTGAAAGAAAAATCCCCAAAAAGGACTATGTGTGAAATACCAATATTATTCTTGCATTATGATTTTTTTTTTTTTAAAAAAAAACTCTTATTGTAGTGCTATAATTATTAGGCTTTTAAAGTCTTGTATGGTATATTTGGTTTGAAAAGTCCAAATGAGCTTTTTCCTAAGATTTGAGTACTGTAGAGCTTTTCTATATTTTGAGCCATACTTATGGCTTACATGTGAAAAGCCCTATATATTATACTAAAAGTAATGTTAAAATAAAGGATATAACCATAAAATGAAGAATAAAATAGAATACAAGTAATAAACCCCTTTAATTTTGATTATATAAAAAAATATATATATAAAGTTGTTTTCCGGAATAAATTTATTGGGGGGCCGATTAACTCAAAACGAGTTCCTCCAAATAGTAGGTAGAGATGGCATAAATCGCTATCCGGGCTGGGTCCCCATCGGGTGCATAATTAAACTCATCCTAAAGCAAGAAAATATGTTCGAGTGTCCTACTAGGCAACCTAGACCCAAAATTCGCAAATTACCCTCGACACTTTCGATTCTTACTAAATCCCAAACATGTACACCGAGAGTTTCCTAGACCTTCTAAAGATGCTAGAGAACAAGTTTGAGACATCAAATACATTCAAGCATGTCCCAAGACGATCTATTATTGCATACAAGTACATTAAATTACACATCAATAGCCTAATTTTGATCCAAATTCGATCTCGGCTTCACAAATCAATCAATAGCCTCAAATTTAAGTTACACATCGTGTCAAGGACAACATACAATGATATGGGGTATTTCAACAAAAACTCAACTTTTTGTGAAGTTTGCTTAACATAGGTCAAAAAAGTCAGCTTCCTCGTATCGGGGTTCTACGAGCCTCCTATATATTATCAACAAGCTCTAGTAAGTCTAAAACACATTCACAAGGGTGCCTCGTTAAACGGGCAACGATCCAACAGTCGGAATTTCACGGATTGCAAACTGAGTATAAAATTGAGGTCATGAGGACAAAAGGAGTACCACATAGGGGTGTGCCCCATGTAACACCTAGGGGTGGTTGGGTGTGTACATCAAATTCTAAAAACTCAAAAACAACATAATCAACGCATATGAACTTGTAGGGTACGAAAAGAGGAGCAAATTTAATACCTGGGTAGACCCCAAAAGTGACCGATATTGGTCGAAACTGGCGAAAAACCGTCGAAAAACCTAATTTTTGGCCTTGATCTCTGTGTACAGTGAGTTTCAATGAGTGGATCTTGCACCCAAAGAAACAGGACATTGAGACAAATTCATACATGAGAGACATGACCGATTAAGGATTTCATGAGAGCGAGAGATGGGAATGAAGTGGAGGTAGAGGTGTCAAACGGATCGGGTCGGCTTGAGCACGACAAGAACACGAGCAGCTTAAGTAAGGCCCGGCACGGCATGGCCCATATCTTTAGGCTGTGCCGAGACGAAGTAATTAGGTTTAATGGGCTGGGTCGGCCCAATACTTGTCAGGGTCAGTGCTGGCCCGAAATCCAACGGACTGGCCCTTTTAAAGCTCATTTATTAAATTATATTTGTTTTAGAAAAATAATACATAATATTATTACATTTATATCTTAAATTCAAGTATATTTCTTTTCTCTAATAATATGTATTAAAATTTAATTTTTTTTTCTTTATATATAAAATAATTATTTTCTTTTCAAAGTTTCAATTTTTAAAATCCAAACAATAATCTAGTCATTTTCTATTTAAATGTACTTTAAATAAAGTTAGTGGACTCTTTTTTCAACAAATAATAAAATCTTGTTAGTATATAAATAATTTTAAAAAATATTTAAATGAAGTTGTAAAGAAAATTAGAAAGAAAAAAAAAAGGAAGAATCAATACATAGGTCAAATTTGGCGTGGGCCCATCTTGGCCCGTTTAATGACCTGACACGAGCACGGCCCGGGCCAAGATTGATGATTTTCATAAATGGATGGGCTTGGCATGACCCGTTTAACACCTCAAAGTTTGTGGTGACAATTTCTGACACAACTCGAAATCTGCACGATTAAATTTTTAGGTCATTTTTAGGTCAACCTGTTTTTTATTTGATACCACTTAGCGGGTTAACCTAACACGACCCAAAACTAGTGCGGGAAATTAGCGAATCAACCCGTAAATGACACATTTATTAAATGGGTCAGGTTTGAATTGGGCATTGTTGACACGTACATAATCCTAACATGACATGAACTTGACACAACACGACCCATTGCCAGTCCCACTCTAAGCCAGCCCTACTCAAAGTGGAGGGGGCTGATTTGGGAGAAAGGGGTGAACAACTTTCATCAACAAGAAGTTGAGCCAATTTAAAGATACTAACTTTTTCTTTGCCTTCTTATGGATGTTGCTAGTTGGGAATTCATCAATAAAACGTTGGATTGCGAAGGAAGTATATTTAGTAAATAATTTTTAATTTTAATTTTTTTAGGCTCAATGGTCATTTCATGTCAGAACAAAGCACTTATTTCATAATAAAAACTTAAGTGACAACAAAATTGATAAAATTTCCCAAGTTTATATGATGTGGCACATTGCTTCAATTCTTGGTTTTTTTTTTTCCAATTTTTTTTTCAGGTGAAAATTAGAAAGTGAGAGAACATGAGTTAAAAAATGAAAATTAGAATACAATTGTTTTATCTTGTGATCCTTGAATTTCAAATATGTTTATTAAAATTGTTTCAATTCTTAAGTAAAATTAAAATTTTCTCATATAGTCGATGAAGTCCTAACAACTAATGAGATTAGGAGCAACATATCTAAACGCATGAATTAGCTAATCAGTGAACCAAGAAAACATTCAATCCTTGTGAAAGGAAGTTAAGAAATTAGATTGTTTCAACGCTGAACAAAAAAATACTAATAGTATGACAAACAACGGCATGTCGTATGTCACCCTCCTTCACTTCCTTTCCATGGAACTGTTTCCTGTGAACTTTCGGATGAGAAATCTACCTACGAGCTGAGAGAAAAGTGGATTCGGCAAACATGCAACTGCAAAGTTCATTGGTGTTTTGTGCTAAGATGGCCCTATTCTCACAACACAAGGAACTACTAAGATTTTTCCCATAAGATATCCCTGCAATATTTGGCAAAAGAAAGCATAGATTCAGAATGGCACTCAAAATTTGGTGATCCCTGCAATTATTGTTTGTAGCTTCATCTTAGTATGTGCTATCCATAAGCCATGACCATGAGGAACTATATGCATGTCACAGAGCAAACATCTATATTAAGAAGACAACTCAAAAATTATCAATCTGTTCTCATTATTTACACACTTTAAATATATATATATATATATATATATATTTCAATTTGAATCAGGGTAGGGTAATTACATTGCCCCACTTCAAACTATTTACTTTCATGCCACATACCACACATTTTTCTAACTTCTATAACCTCCATTGCATTCCTAGCCAGAGTAAGCTGCATCATATTTCACATGCATAGCATGTGGATAAATTTAAAGATAACATTATGCAAACATCTGAGCATTGCGCATTCCTTGTTCCCAGTTTTAGTTGTCGAAACCGAGAAATGCATACCTAATGAAACATGTGAGTTTACTCAGCTTCAAGGGCAGCAATTTCATATCTGACTTCTTCCAAATGCTCATTTATAGCGGTCACAGCATCCTGCACCCCTCTAATGGCTTCCTTGAGATCATTATCATACTGGGCATTTGCTTCTGCCTCTTCAGTTCCAGCAGCTTCTGTTATCTCATGGAGATGCACACACTCATGCTCCATTGGTTTCTTAAAACTGCAGTTTTCATGACTCACCAGACGCTCCGAGGGTCTACCAGCCTTCTTCAGCACCTGAATTGTAGCCGTCTTCAAATCAAACAAAGGTATACTTAATGTCAGCAGAAAATGGAATAAAATCTGGTAGCAAAAATAACTACACACATTGCTTACAATATGTACCTGAAATAAAGAAAAAATAGCATAACCCAATTATAATTTTAAAAAACAAACACTTATAAAAATAAAAAAATCCAAAGCTTCCAAGAGCACAGCATACCACCATTAATCAGAGAACCCATGATCATTTACAGAAATATATGCATATTAATGTTTGTGTAGGTTGGTATGGGTTCTTTCTCTAGCTGTTCTACAAGCATTATTTAGTATAGCACAAACAAAAACAAAAAACCCAAAATCAAAAACAAAAATCTTGGCAAAGTATACGCGAATTTGGTCCTCCATTCCATGATCCATTCATAACCAGATTAAATAACCCAACTAAATTACATAAAAATGGAAAGTATATATATGATGAATTAAATACCAAATTCAATTTCTGCTTCTCCTGGGTTTGGACAGCTCTGAGGAGATGGGCCAAATCAACTCGGCCATAATTGGGATCGTTGAGAAAGAGCGATTCAATACGAAGCACATGCTTTGAGCACTCGTTGAATTCCACCGTCACCTCACTGCAAACTTGTTGGTAGGCCAACTCCCCATGTGCCCCTGAACACGACTCCATATACTCCCCAAACCCTCTTTTCAACTTCGCGTATGCTTCCGCCCTCCGCTGCTGAATTCCGAGGAACTCGCGCAGCAAATCGACGGTTTTCGACGAGCACTTTCCTGCCTTATCCCTTTCTTCTTCTTTTTCTTCTTCCATTGGGTCTCTTAGTGAGACCTTCTTCTCAAATTCTTCCATGCTCAGATTTTGCTTCTCGCCCTAGCTTCTACTTCCTCCCCTTTTCTTCTTCCAGGGCCGACCGGTGTAAATAAATTTAGATTTTTAGGGAACTGATATCCGCCGTTGTGATTTAATAATATATTATTTAGGAAGATTCACTATTATACCCAATATAAGAGCCTAAATTATAAAAAAACCTCTATATGAAATGGATTTTAGAAACACACCCAAAGTCCATTTACAACATAACAAAAAACTTTTAATTTCTTTTAATTACAAAACTGCCATTAATTTCTTAAAACAAACACAACCCCAAAATCTCATAAATAAAAACTCAAAACACTCAATGGGGCATCAAAGTAATTTAATAATCAAAATTAAATTCAATAGAGTCAGTTGTCATTTTTGGGGTTTTTTTTTTGTTTGTTTATAGAAATTAAATGATATAAAATTTATCTATATTATTAGTGCTAAGAATAGGTATATGACTAAATATCTCTATTATTTACTGACAGAAAGGTTTAATAATATATTAAAAGAGTGAATTGCCGCATACCCCTGAATTAGGACTCTAATCGAACTTAACTTCCCGAACTAAAATATCAGTCACTTTAACACTTGAATTAATTAAATTGGGCAATTCAGACCTTACCGTTAAGTTTTTCTAAATTTCATTCATTTTTCCGTTAGTAATAAGGGTAAATTTGTTATTTTGAACAAAATAATAGTTAAATACATAAAATTAAAAGAAAATAATAATATAAAAAAACGTTATTTATAATTGTAAAAATGAAAAATGATTTTAAAAAAACAAACACAAAAACCCACCCTCTTCCCCACAACGCCAACTGCCACAACCCACTTCTTCCCCCTCCACCCACCCATCCTTCCTACCACAACCCATCTCAGCCACCCAATATACCCCACCTCCGCTGATCTCGTCCCTGACCGCCTCAGCCCAACGACTCAACAACATAATTGATTCCTTAATCGGAGCCGACGACTTCGGGAACTGGGTAATCACCTTCTTCGAGCTCCAGTTCTTTAATTCCTGCTTGCTGACACCTCCACCGCACCCTAACCCAACAACCCCACCCACCTCAGCAGCTCCCACCTTTGACACGCCCCCTATAGTTCTTCCTTGACACTCTGCAATTTCAAGCTTGAGACGGCGGACCTACCCAGACCCAATTCTAGTTGGGACAATGCGAATATTTGTGGGCTTGGACCTTGGTAACAACATGGGATTCCAAGCTTTATTTGATTGAAGGTTTTGTTTGAAATTGAAAGTTGTTTGTGAGATAAAATACCTCTAAGCCGAGTTGGGTCAGAGCACGGTGTTAGTGGTCAACCTGGGCTAGAGCACGATGTTAGTGGTTGAGCTGGGCCAGAGCACGGTGTTGGTGGTCGAGCTGGCCCGAGTCCGATTGCCATATGTTTTTCCACCTTGACCCAAGGTGGCTTGTGGGCCCATTGGCCCATGAGCTTGCGCTTGGTGTACATGAGGTTGATGTTAGCCTGATTTAAGCGGTGTTCACTCCAAGGACTCCTAGTCTTGGAAAAGCTAGGATGTTTTGATATCACCTATGCCTATCTAAATGGAATCCTAGTTCAAGAAGGACTAGGTTGTTCCGGAGTCCTAGTTCGAGAAGGGCTAGGTTGTTCTGGAGTTCCACTCCGAGAGGGACTGGGTTGTCTAGGGTGATATAAAAGGCTGAGGCCACCCTTCATCAAAGGTATGCAATTCTAAGCACTATAACCAATTGTGCAATTTTGCTCTTAAACACTCGACTGACTTAAGCATCAAAGGGTCCTTGCCCGGCACCACACCAGTGTCACCCACTAAAGTTCTTTTGTTTTGCAAGTTCCGGAGGACAACTTGGTTGGCCACGTTGACCTAGTACGAAAGAATTGCCCGACCTTGATTTGGAATAGGTCATCTTTTGTTGAACCAATTTTAGGCATCAATAGAAAGTAATTATGAATTAATTGGTTGCCATTTGCAGCCACTGATTGACGGCAAAGAACCAATTTTGCCCTTTTTTTTTTTTCTTTTTTTATTTGTTTGTTTTCTTAATATTTTAGTTTTAAACGGAAAAATAGATTAAATTAGAAAATTTTGACGGTAAGGGCTAAATTAGCTGTTTTAATTAGTTCAGGTACTAAATTAGCTTATTTTTTAGTTCATGGTAAATTTATACAAGGGTTATAATTTAGGGGGTAAAACAGCTGAAAATCCATATATTAATTAACTTCTTTTTGGAAACAAAGAAAAAAACTTTTATTTATCTATAATTTAAAGACTAACAACTTTTGCCCCAATATCATTTTGGTCCACCAATTAAAATTTTCATTTCAATAGTCCTCAAATTCTTCATTTGGTATCAAAATAGTCCCATCAGTAAAGACTGTTAATTTTGCTGTTAAATTGAAGGATAAAATTGTCCATATAAATTAAAATATTAATATAATAATTAATCATTGAAGGATAAAATTGTCCATATAAATTTAAATATTAATTTAATCATTAATCATTAAAGGATACTATTATAAAACTTAGAAAATAAAAAAAAAATTGAAAAAATTGAATCTCACCACAAACATGTCTTTTTTCTGACATGGACTTAAAGATAATAAAATTTTCCTCTATTGTTTAAATTAATTTTAAAAATTAAAATTAGATAAATACAAAAATAAAATAACAAAAATTAAAAGAAGTAACCGAAAAACAAACAAACCCAAGATTACCCACCACTCCAACCTTGCAACCTACCCCCACCTCCATCTCCAGCCCTGCAACCTCCCCCCTCCCAGCCTCCACCCACCGTCACCTCACCCATTCCCAGCCGCTCCTACCATGACTCGCACTCTATTTCTCTCCCACACCTAGATCTATCATCCTCGTCCATCTCCATCATCACCACCCAACACCCAAAAGCTACAAAATAAAAACCTATTAATGGGGGTCTCTCTCTCTCTCTCTCTCTCTCTCTCTCTCTAGAGCAATTTATATGGATGGTTTTCTCTCTCTCTCTCTCTCTCTAGAGCAAAACCCCTTTTAGTTTATATGGATGGTTTTACCCCTTAATTTAACACCAAAAAAATTGACAGACTTTGACGGTATGACCAATTTGATACTAAATAGAGAGTTGGAGGACTATTGAAATGAAAATTTTAGTTAGTGGACCAAAATGAGACTGGAGCAAAAGTTGGGGGACCATTTCGGTCAATAACTCATTTCTTTTTTAAATACAAACGATAGTCTAAACTACAAGGAGAGAGCCAACGGGGTCCAGCCCAGTGGAAAAGGGCCTTGATTTGCATATCAGAGGTTTCAAGTTCGAATTCCCACGTCATCATAGTTGTGTGTGTGAGAGAGAAAGCCCCCTCCCATGTCATTTAGACTATCGCTTATACTAAAAAAAATTACAAGGAGAGGAGGTTTCTTACACATACTACTAAGGTGTCATGGGGCTAGACCCCTTTGGCTTAAACGTTAACATTTTAATTCAAGTACTAGTTGAAATGTCAACAATATATAATAATGGGTTAATTACATGAAAGTACCCAAACTTTAGGGGTTGTTTCAAATTAGTACCTAACCTTAAATTTTTTGCACATAAATACCTAAACTCTCGAAAAACCTACAAATAAATCACACCATTAGTTAGATTGTTAGTCAAACTGTTAAATGCATCCTCCAACAATTCTTATTGCGATGATCATTTTTGGCCGATCGAGGTGGTTTTTGGGTAATTATCACCGGAATTTCAAAACACAACTATTTTAAAAGATTGAACAAGTACAATAATAGTTTATATTAAAATGCAAATATCTATGCACAGCAAAAATTCTAGGGTTAATTGTTTTATTTGTCCTTGAACTTAGACCCGATTTGCATTTGAGTCCCTCAATTTCCAAAATCATTTCCGTGGTCCTTCAACTTCACTTTTGTTAGGACAAATGGTCTTGCCGTCAATTTTGTTAACTTCTTTGTTAAATGCAGGGGCAAAATGGTATTTTTGTATTAAATTGATTAAAATATGAATAAAAAATAAAATTAAACTCTCTCTCCCCCCTCCCCCTTCTCCCGATTTCTACTCCCCCCAAACTTGAAATTTTTTTATTGGTTTTTTTTATTTGATTTTCTTTTATTGTTATTTTAAAGATTTGATTTTTTAATTCATTTTTTTGGTTTTAATATAAAAATACCATTTTGCCCCTACATTTAACAGAAAAAGTTAACAAAATTGACGGTAGGACCATTTGTCCTAATGAAAGTGCAGTTAAAGGACTACGGGAACAATTTTGGAAATTGAGGGACTCAAATGCAAATCGTGTTTAAGTTCAGGGACTAATAAAATGATTAACCTAAAATTCTTTATAAAAATAAATATTAACAAAAACATTTTAACATGCTCATGAAAGGCCAAAACACCATGCCAAAGTGTAAGACATGTGAGTCATGAAGGATGCAAGGCAAGAAGGGGCAAGATTAGGGAGCAATCACACATCGCTTGGGAAGGGAAAAGTGAAATACCTATTATGTGTGGGCACTTGAGTTCCTAGCAAGAGGTCATTGGGCAAAATATAATAAGTTTGAGCCTAGGAACAAAAATGTGAGGGCCTAGGCCCAAAGCGGACAATATCTTGCTAGTGA
This sequence comes from Prunus avium, assembly GCF_002207925.1. The sequence goes on from NW_018921371.1 coordinate 229,153, forward strand.
AGCAAGGTCGATCGTGAGGGCCTAGGAATGGAAAGGCTACAATGTGGGGTTATGGTTGAGGGGCTTGAGTGAGGGGTTCAATCTAACTATTCAACTTCAACATGTTTGACTTACATATGGTTGGGTTGAACCCTCACTCATACCCCCTCATTGTTGCAGCTCCCCGCCTAGGAATGAAACCAAAGGCAAAAGGCCCATATCTCATAATGTGAAGCAAATTACATTTTTCAAAGTTTATGGAGCAAAATAAGACATGATCCAAAAGTTACGAAACATTAATAAAATTAACCATTAAAATTTATGTAATGTATTTTTAATGTAAATGATCAAAAGACAAATTCAACTGTCCCACTAATATGAAGAAGAGGAAACCGAGCCTCTGCATTTAGATAGTGTGCATTTAGCCTCATTTCATTACATCTTAGACCATTTTAATAATCTAATGATCTAAAACATGACATGTCAAACTCTTAATACTATACCCCTTAACACTGTTAAGTCCAAACAAAATAAAATAATATGTCAGTCAAACCCTCCTAAACCACCCATGGTCGACTCTTTAAACACCCCACCCCGACAACTCCCTCCCTTCTAACCAACAGCCAACCTCCCCTCCTTTCTTTCTCCAACATTCTCTCTTTACCGTGTGGGACAGAGGGATTCCAGCCGCATTTCTTTTTGCCCAAATTCCTCCAATCCGACAACATTTTTACAGCCCCTTAAAGCTCCAACAGGCCACCATTTGAGTGCAGCCTGGATTTCTCCAACCCAGCAGCCAACTTCTGGTTCCAGCTCCACCAACCCCAACCGCTAAGCTCCAACACCCCGGGCCGCTCCAGGTGCGACTTTGCTGGGCACGGGCCAGCTAACCTGACTGCACTCCAACACTATTTTCTCAAAGAGGGACGTCCGATCCGGTCTTCCTTGGTACTCATGTAATGGCCGCTTATTCGACCTCACCTCCTTCCCTCCCATCGGGCTTTATGGGCTGTAATTCTTGGTTGTACTTTTTATCATATTCCTTTCAAAACTCCTAGGTTTGCCCACTTGGACTTGATCCTTGATTTGCTCCTTAATCAGCCCATTGGTTGTTCCTTGGTTGGCTGCTTGGGTTTTGGCGAAACCACCTTGAGAGTTACCTCGCATTGGCGTCGATTGCATAGCACATTCGCCTTTGGAGATTCTTCTTTGATTGGAGCCTTTGGCTCGGGAACCTTAGCCATCTCTAGGTACATTTTGGCCTTGCCTTTTACCTTAAGGTCCGCCTGAGTCTCCCTGGCCCTTCTTTCCGCCCCAACCTTCGCTGAGCCACCTAAGTCTAACCTTGGCCTAGGCTGGTCTGGCCTTGGGAAGTTGGCATTCACCATGTTGACTGAGCATTTGAGAAAGGATTCTAGTCGACGCCTATTGTAGCTTTCTCTAGAAACTTCAAGATCTTCCAATCGATGAGATCCTGCACAGCATTCCGAAAAATAATATAATTGTTAGTCGTATGAGACCACACGTTGTGAAACTTACAATAAGTTTTATTTCTGAGTTCGTTAGCCGACAGAATATCATGACCATTAGAGAATTTTATGATCTTTTCTTTTAAAAGTTGGTCGAAGATTTGTTCGGCTTTAGAAATATCAAAAGTGTAAGACTTTGTTGCAACTGCTTTTGGGAGGTTCCACTAAACTTGGAAACTTTGGCCATTGTCGGCCTTTGATCCTTGGAGGCTTTAGACAACGCCTTGCACACATATGGCCCATTGGCCACAATCTCGATCAAGTTTACCCCGATCGACTTTTCTTCCTCTTCTAGGAAAACGTCCTCATCTCTTTCTAACAAATCTATACCTTTAATGTCCACTGCGTGGACCGCCGTAGTTCTAGGCCTGGAAGGTTTGGCCAAATCCCTCGGCCGAACCTTTTGTTGCTCCTATTTTAGAAGGGCTTCGTATCAGTCCACCCGAAGTAGGAGATCATAAATGTGGCAGAACTCAATTCCTTCAAATTTCTTTCAGAGGTCGAGCAACAAACCTCCTTGGGCCAATTTTGCAAACTTGTGCTTCGGCATATTGACCGTGCACCTAGCCCTTGCTTCTCTAAATCGCCCCAAGTATTCTTGGACATATTCATTTGGCTTTTGGCTTATGCCCATGGCTTATCTTTCCCAAGTCAACCATTGAGACTTCTGGCTCCAGCCGATATAATTGCTCACGAAGCTTTTGCTCCATAGTTTGCCATTTCGGGACGGAGTTTTGCGAAAGTTTGACATACCACGAGAAAGTTGGAGGGGGCTTGAAAATAGCCTTAGTTTCAAGGCCTCACGATGCCTAATTTTTGCATATTGGGCCATGAATTAGCCAATATGTTCTACGGTCGATTGGAGCCCGTCTCCCTAAAATAGTGCAAAGTCCGGAACTTTAAAACCCCTTGGAAATTCCTCTTGATCAAAGTGCTCAGGATATGGCTTCCAGTAGATTGGTTTACCAATCCTCATAGCATGAGGTACCATATCTTGAATCATTTGTTCGACCACACCTCAGTCGATTGCTTGGTTTCCTAGCAGCGGATTGTTCACATTTCCGCCGGGCTTAGTCCACCCTCCGATTCCAACGAATTGGTTGGCATGAGGCCCAACGAAATTGGTTCCAGCCCCCGAGTGAGCTTTTGGGTGGAATTAATTTTATGGCAGGAACCCTTGGAATTGTTTGGCCGTCACATATTGGTTGTTACCTGTGGGCGGAACATTAATCGCTAGGGCTGGGTTGCCCCCAGCTGGTGGATTAGGTTGGGGTGGATTCACCCCAAAGATTTTTGGTTGGGCCGGAGCCTAAGGCCCCGCCACTGGCACTCCATTAGGGGCCACGTGGTTCCCATTTTGGCCATTTTGTTGGCCAAGCAATTGATCACCTCTCATTGATTTGAGCATTTTAAGTTGCCATTGTCTGCGCCATTGTTCGAAGTCTTCATTACACAGAAGAGTTGTTGGATTTCCAATGAAGTGGCTAGATTTCGGCCTCAAGACTGGTCATCCAGCGACTTCCGTAACATCTTTGACCAACACGTGGTCGAGGCTGACGATCGTGGCTTGGCGGGGGACATTTTGTTCTTGTTGAGCAATTGAAACATTTTGTATCTGAGTATTCATAGGAAGTGAACCAACCATGCTTGTCTCTAACTCTGACCGAAGTCTAAATTCTTCAAATTCTTTATCTCGTCTAGGATTTCCCCTAGTGTTTACAACCATATAAAATCTAGTGGTCCTACTGGGCGTGCCAAATTATGTTTCCCTCTTTTCGGCCGAGGTGGCCAACGGAAGGAACTTTTGGCCTTTCTACTTTGGAGTGCAGGGCGTGCCACCACCAAGCCACAAATTTGGGCTTGAATGGAATGTGAGTAGATGTATATGTTGCGCTTCTGACTTCTAATCAAGTGATTGGTCGGCCAAGCAAGGAACCTCCTCTTGGCCTAGGTTCTTTCCCTTCCTTAGGCTTAAGGATGGTTAGGCTTCGTATGGATGTTTTTCGTGATTTTTATGTTTTTAAGTGAAAATTGTGCAATTAAATTAAATGTGTGTTTAAATGTAAGGACAAGATTTAAAGTGCGATAAGATAGATCAAAGCGATAAATAAACAAAAAATAAAGTAAGAACGAAATAAAAGCGATAAGAACGATAAACACTTCCTCAGGCTCGAGGATGGTTAGGCTTCGTATGGATGGTTTGTTTTTGTGATTTTTTTTTATGTTTTTAAGTGACAATGGTGCAATTAAATTAAATGTGCGTTTAAATGTAAAGACAAGAACTAAAGTGTGATATAATAGATCAAAGTGATAAATAAAGCAAGAACGAAATAAAAGCGATAAGAACAATAAACTAAATTAAACCTTATGAAAATGCAATAATAATGAAAAGTATAACAATTGAAATAGACTTGAATTTAACAAACATGGAAATGTAAATTGAAGAAGAATTTAAACTTATACTAGGAAAACGAAGAACTTGCTGCACTAGGTGCTTGAAAAGTAAAATCCTAAGTCTAGGAAAAGAAAAGTGTTGGACGAAAAATAGGTTTGTGTGTGTGATGATGTGTGTCTTCTGCCTTTGTTTGGTGAGGTTTATATAGGGCGCCCATGGGCTGGCCATTGAATGGCCACATGTAAACTCTTTTGAAATTCTTTCCTTTTGAGGCCCCCTAAATCCGTGGGATTTCATTGGTGGAGATACTCTGATTGCTCGATTCTCTCTTGTTTTGGAATATTCTGAACTATCATCAATCTCCTTGATTTCTTTCCTTGTGAGGCCTCCTTCGCATGCATATATTCTTCCGGAAATCCTGGGCTCGAATATGTGGCTTGGGCTTGGACCTCTGAGCTCCTTGGAATAATATGGTGCTGACCCTCATGACCTTTGAGTTCTTGAGTTCAAATTGCCCAAAAATTTCAAACCTCCAACCCCATTAAATGGCCATTCACTTTTATTATATACATAATATATAATAAAATTCTCAAACTCCAATTTCCCAAAAACTTTCAACCCAACCCCATCAAAAGACCCCAACCGCATCTTCATATGCATTCACTTATATATATATAAAATAAGGACTCCAACTAAAAACCCTCCAACCACACTTTCCAGCCACATTTCTTTTTGCCCAAATTCCTCTAATCCGGCCGCATTTTTGCAGCCCCTCAAAGCTCCAACCCGGCCACCATTTAAGTGCAGCCCGGATTTCTCCAGCCTAGCCGCCAACTTTGGGTTCCAGCCATTCCAGCTCCAACAACCCTAGCCGCCAAGCTCCAACACCCCATGCCACTCCATCACCATATACCCCTGGTCGCTCCAGCTACAACTTTGCTGGGCACCGGCCAACCAACCCTACACTCCAACGCCATTTTCTTGAAGAGAGACGTCCAGTTTCGGTGAATTCTTATCACCCCCAAACAAATTGAAAAGAGATTATAAGGTTTGATCTTAAATTTTGATTTCTAGGAGGGTGATTGTTTGTTGATGGGTTTGTATGTGGGTGTTGGGGTTGACTTATGTCAAGCCCCAACTCACAGATTTACGTAACCTTGGGTTAAGACGTAATTCACACCTTAATTATAGAATTTAATAACAACTATAACTAAAATGTGAAGAAACATTTAAATAAATAAAATAAATATTTCACATAGAATATTCAACGGAAACAACAACATCTGAAATCTTAAAATTTTTACATTATTTTACAAGTTAGAACTAGTCAATAGTTCACTAAAAGAGTAGCTCGTTATTTATCCACAAGCTATGTACACAATACACTATATTGATATGCCAAAATCATCACAAGCTCTAGATTTCAGGTTCAGTACCTGCAAAATTTGTTAGGGGGTGAGCGAAACCACAGCTCAATAGGGACATAAAACCTTTTCACGGTAAATTGATATACCTAAATTAAGTAACATATAAGCATACAACCAAATATCACATTATTAATAATAATGCATGAATGCTCTTCATCTAATCTCGTTAATTCATATAACTGGGCAAACAGACATGCGCGTCCCATACCATGCTTATACCACTTGGTCCCGAATGCCCATTTATATGAACTAACATCCATCTCAATTATCCCATAATTCCCCTTTTGTTAGTCATCTTGTCTAACTCCCTGTAGCCAGTCCCGAATCACCCAATAAAAATCATGTGCACTGTGGGATCCCTGAGACCTGGTACCTGCAAAGAGTTAGACTCAACTACACAAAAGACTATTTCCATTACCCTCTTTTCCATCATTATTTTCTCCACAGAACAACTCCAACTAATTTCCATGACATGATATAATTATGCATTTCACATATCCATATATCTCACAACAATGTAGCTATTTAAAACATCACCAATGTGTATATAATTATGCCAACAATGTTCAAATAGTTAAGAGTACGTAAACACCCAATACAAGGAACGTCAACCAAACTGTACCACACATAATATAATGCTCATGAAATTTAATTTAATCAATCTCTGTAAAAGGTCCCCTAAGAAACCCCCTACCCGGATACCAAAGTTTTTACTAGAACTATAAGATGATTTCCAATTTTCCACCGCATTCACAAACTCACTTTCCCACTCTATTTCTCCCCAATATTTCTTCTTCTCTCTACCTTCTTTTCTTTTTGTTTCCTTTCCATGCATGTTTCTTTAAAATTGTTTAGAAGGTTTCCTATTTATACTACAAAAGAGGTGGCAACTAAATGGTTTCCTATTGGTTGGGGTTACAAAGCTTATAAATTTGTGCTTCAAGTTTTGGATAACTATTCATTGTAATTGGTGGCAAGATAAAGGATAATGACTCAAATACTTACTATCCAAGTAAATTTTAGATAACTCTCTCAAGTCTATTGACCAAGTAATTGTTGCCATCTACAAGGAGAAATAGCATCAGGTGTTTTCATGCTATGTCACAGATTGACAACAAACCAAGTCTAGTGCCCCTAGTTAGTAAGTGGACGTATCTCAAGCTAATGACTAACTCTTTTGGCTTTATCAATTTTTTTCATGCATGTGAGATGGTAAACAAATTTAAGTTTTAACAAAATAAGATTTAGTTAAATGAAATTAAGCTTTTATCCTATCATTTAGTTGATAATAGTGGCTATGATTAAAACATATAAAAATACCATGGCAATCCTTTGCTTGGAGGAGTTGTCCATGTTTACTTGTCCAAGAAGGTAAAAATAGACTTGCTAAATAATAAACCAACACAAATACTTATCGTCATAAATTGAAACATCTAAATGTTATTATAATATTTATTTTATAAGATAATTGGGATAAAAATAAAAATAAAGAAACTTTAAAAAAAAAAAAATTGTCATATATAAATGTTTAGTATAATAATAATGTTTTAATTATTAGGAAAGACGAAGGGGAAGGTGCACAGTTTGTTGTCTCCATCCTTTTCTAGCATATAATGATTTGGTCCTCTTTGAAAAAATCAATTGAGTATGAAGATTGGGCAAAGAGATAGAGAACACAAGAAGGAAAAGAGAGAAAGAGGGGGAGAGAGAGGAGGAGAGGTTGGCTAGTGGTGAAGAGGGATAAGCTTTCTGCTGGTGTTGGGAGGTTGGTTGGGTGGGCCATAGGTGGTTGTTAGGGTTGAGTGGCTATTATTATTATTATTTTTTTTTTTTAATTTATTTAGACTTAATGGTGTGTTTTTAGAAGGTTGGTTGGGTGGGCCATAGGTGGTTGTTAGGGTTGAGTGGCTATTATTATTTATTATTTATTATTTAATTTATTTAGACTTAATGATGTGTTTTTCGAGAAGACTTAACGGTGTTAAGTTGAAGTTTGATGTGTCATATTTTAAGTCGTTAGATTATTGCAACGATCAAGATTTAGTGAAATCCGGGTAAATGCACGCTATCTAAATGCAGAGGCTCGGAATCCATGAAGAAGATATATTTATGGGAGATTTTATTGGCACCCCATTATTTGTTCTTTGCACTCCATACTAATTTTAAACATAAATAACCTATTTTACCATTGTACATAATTACTGTTAAGGACAAAAAATATTTAAAATTAAAATTAAAATTGCTCACTACACCCTACATATTTTCCTGCAACCCTAGTTAAACTTTTTTCTCAAACCATCATGTTCCTACAACCTTAACGAGGTTTATACGTTTATATTGGTGAAAAAATATCTTGTATTTATTCATGAAGGGTGATATTGAAGTTAGAGAGGCTTCGAATGAGGTATGAGTTTATTTTTTGGCGTTTTTCAAGTTTAGGATTTCATGATGGTAGCTAGTTGCATTCAACACATCAGTACCGAATGCGATAGGTACATTTAGTGGGATGCCACCAAAACGTTGCACCTATTTCGGTTGTGTTTGACCGGCCGTTAACTTAATATGCGGTGGAGATTCACCGTAACATGGAACGGTGTTCAGTGGTGTATTACCGAACTTTTACATGTAGTTCATTGGTAGCAAACCGAAATATATTTATTTTTTCAGTAATTTATTATCGACCACAAATTTAATGCAAGCTATTTTGACCTTACTCCCATTGAAGGAACAAAAACAAGGTGACGCCCCTACTAAAGGTAACAATATGGGAACAGAATGTGTAATGAATTATAGTGAATAATTCACAACTTATTCGATAATTATTTTGAGTTTTTTTGGGGTATGAAATCCTTTTTAGTATCATTAACGTGACATTAATGTTTCAAATTTTAATTTTAAATAACATGAGTTTTATGTGTAGATATTCAATGGTAGAAATGCATTACTTAGACGGGCTCGTGCACAAGGAAATGTGAATAATATTGTAATTGTAATTAGAAAGTCTAATTATGGAGGTGAGGGCAAAAGGAGACCTGAAGTAATACTTGCTTGTGAGAGGAGCGGTAACTATAAGTCTTGCAAGTCTAGTGAGACAACTGATGTAAGGTCAGATGCAAATGGTGATACTAAAAAGTGTGCTAAGGACACTGGTACTAAGAAATGTGGATGCTCATTCTTTTTAAAAGGTGTTAATATTGGTGATGGGGATGATTGGAAGTTGGAAATTGGAAGTGGTTTGCAGAGTATACAACCATCCTATTTCAGAGTATTTTTAATGTCATTCATTTGTGGAGCGACTTTCTGAAGAGGAGAATGCCTTGTTGGTGGACATGTCTAAGAGTTTGGTGAAACCCATATATATTTTGGTCACCTTGAAATATAGGGATGCAATGAATGTTTCAACTATGAAGATAATATACAATGCTAGAATCCAAAATAGAACCAAAGAATTTGCTGGGAGAACACAAATGCAACAATTGCTTACTAAGTTATCTAAACACAATTATATTGAGTGGCATAGGACATCTGGTGATATTATAACTGACTTGTTTTGGACACATCCCATTAATATTGAGATTTTGCGTGCCATCTGCATTTGAGATTGCTTGGTAAGCAATTGTTGCATTTGTGTTCTCCCAGCGAACTCTTTTGTTCTATTTCGGATCCTAACATCGTATATTCTCGTTTGCCATCTGTATTTGAGATTGCTAAGGCATCCACTGCTCTACCTAAAAATAAACCAAAGCAAAGCCTCATTGCCTCACTAAAAATAAAACCAAAGAAGAGTACCACTGCAATGCCTAAGAAAAGAAACATGATTGCTTCTAGTTCCATATTGTCTAACCCAAAAGAATTTAAGGTATGTACTACAAATGTTGTATTTTACAATGTGTTATTACCACATAACTAATATATTGTTTTATTTTTAGCTTTATAAGCCTCGCGAAAACCAATCAGCGTTCGATGCATATATGTATATAGAGAAATTCCTTAAGGGTATTAGGAAATATATAACTCACTAGATTGAAGTTCTTCCGGATGGTAACTGTGGATATAGAACCACAGTTATAGCAATGGGATTTGGTCATAATGAATGGTGTAGGGTAAGCAAGGATTTGTTGCAGCAACTACATTATATGTCTTCTGTTTTTAAGAAATGTATTCGGGAACATAAATGGTACAACGAGATTAAGCGAGCGATAAATTATTTCGGTGATGTATTTGCACCATTCTTTTGTTGAATGATCATGCCTAATATGGGGCATATTATTGCCACATTTTTAGAGGCGTGAATTAAATAAAAGAAAAAATACAAAGGAAATTAATGCAATTAATTGGTTTTCAAGTATCTATTTCAAAGAACTTTAATGTCGCAAATGGCTACATTGTTGAAACAGTCTCTGCTTTGAAAGCTATCAGATTTACAAATCAACCTTGCAAAAAGTTGCATTACAACAACATTACATCACTTCTTTCAGGACCTAATATCATTTAGCAAGTCTTGACGCCCTTTAATGAACAAGTCATTCTTGTGTTTAAAGACTTTACGATCCTAGCTCACTCGAACAAATCCCTAATCAAGACATAAGACACTCCAATAGTTATTAAATACAAAATTTGATACTTATATGCATAATTTGATACTTCAAACAATTTATTAAAGTAATACTTACAAACACCTCCAACAAAAACATGAAATTCGAGAATTTTGATGTACGGCCCAAGAATCCCCACTCGATTAGTTGTGTCAAACCATCCAACTCGTTGTTTACTGCGAATGCATCCGGGGTAATCCATTGCATGCAATTGATGAAGTTGTTGCTTACAAGCCAGTATAACATTCTTGAGAAACCCAAATTATGGGTGACAAAAATGTTACGGGCCACCTGGCGTCGGTGTAACAGGTCGACGATAACACGGTTCCTTACATCAATTGCGGCGGCAGGAGCAGCAGGGCTTTCAGTGAAAGCAACGGCATCACATGCCTCCTCCACCAGTAACATTAATTCATATGATTCTTTTTTTTTTTTTAAAGAATCATCAAATATTTGTAGTTGTACTGGTGATTTAAGGATTGTTGCCGCTACCACTTCATTATGCATCTCTTTTAGAAGATCTACGGCAAACTTGACTTCTAGGTTGACATTGACTGGAAGCGTTGGTTTTCTGAAGCGTGGTGTCGGGACTGCGATGATGGCGGCTGCCGCGGCCTCTGCAGCTTCTGTCATAGCTAGGGCTATATCTTTGCCATTCATCAGAATCTTTAGTTTTATGGGCGGGGCTTTGGGGGTTTTGGGGGTTGCGGCGGCGTCTTCTGCAATGGTCGTGTTAAGGTATTTTCTGTTGATAAGTATTTTTAGTTTGATCGCAGTCTCGGCTATGGAGGGTGTGGCGGCTACTTTAGGCGAATGCTCTGGCTCAGCTTCTAGTGGATGCTCTAGCTCAGCAAATTTATATCCCTTGGCATTGAGTTCAGCATAAAAGCTGTCAATTGGGATCCGAGGAGGTGATGCCGCCACGGCTGTCGGAGCTAACGTAGGCTGAGGAGGGTGTGGAGTGGAGGGAGGGACAAAGGCAGTAGAATCGGAAGGAGAAGCCATGAAAGTACAGAGAACGAAGAAATCAGAGTGTTTCATAAGCAAGAAAGATCGAGAAAACGAAAGAAAACTAAGGGAGAAAAGTCGTGAGACAGAAGGCTCTCGATACCGTAAGAAGAAATGAATATTCTCTCAATTCATTAACAATAATTGTTAGAGAAAGAAGAAATCAGGGTGTTTGAGAAGTGAGAAAGAGCAAGAAAATTAAAGAAAATGAGGGGAGAAAAGTCGCGAGACAGAGGGTTTTGGGTGATTTTATTGGCACCCCATTATTTGCTCTTTGCACCTCATACTAATTTTAAATATAAATAATCTATTTTATCCTTGTACATAATTACCGTTAAGAACAAAAAATATTTAAAATTAAAATTAAAATTGCTCACTACCCCACATATGTTCCTTGTTATACTTTTTTCTCAAACCATCATGTTCCTACAACTAGGGGTGGGCATCAATCCGGCCGATCCGATTACACCGGCCGAACCGATTATATTGGTTTGGTTTGGTTTGGTTTGGGTGTGGCGGCTACTTTAGGCGAATGCTCTGGCTCAGCTTCTAGTGGATGCTCTAGCTCAGCAAATTTATATCCCTTGGCATTGAGTTCAGCATAAAAGCTGTCAATTGGGATCCGAGGAGGTGATGCCGCCACGGCTGTCGGAGCTAACGTAGGCTGAGGAGGGTGTGGAGTGGAGGGAGGGACAAAGGCAGTAGAATCGGAAGGAGAAGCCATGAAAGTACAGAGAACGAAGAAATCAGAGTGTTTCATAAGCAAGAAAGATCGAGAAAACGAAAGAAAACTAAGGGAGAAAAGTCGTGAGACAGAAGGCTCTCGATACCGTAAGAAGAAATGAATATTCTCTCAATTCATTAACAATAATTGTTAGAGAAAGAAGAAATCAGGGTGTTTGAGAAGTGAGAAAGAGCAAGAAAATTAAAGAAAATGAGGGGAGAAAAGTCGCGAGACAGAGGGTTTTGGGTGATTTTATTGGCACCCCATTATTTGCTCTTTGCACCTCATACTAATTTTAAATATAAATAATCTATTTTATCCTTGTACATAATTACCGTTAAGAACAAAAAATATTTAAAATTAAAATTAAAATTGCTCACTACCCCACATATGTTCCTTGTTATACTTTTTTCTCAAACCATCATGTTCCTACAACTAGGGGTGGGCATCAATCCGGCCGATCCGATTACACCGGCCGAACCGATTATATTGGTTTGGTTTGGTTTGGTTTGGTTTTGACCAAAGAAAAAGTCAATAGTTTGAAAAACCGATCTGAACCGGATTGGTTTGGTTCGGCTGCGGTTTGAGTATTTTTCAAACTGTCCTAAACCAAACCGAACCGATATAAGTCCATTTAATATTAATTTTATTTAATATACATGTGTCAAACAACAATTGGTTAGTAAAAAGGCATATTGTGTACCCTTTCACACCTAATTGGACCCCAAAACATAACAAAATCAAGAAAACCCTCCACTACACTTTCGAAGCCTCTCTCTTCTCTTCTCTACAACTAAAACTCAAAAACCTAATCTGAAAAAAAAACCCAAAGAGCAGCTGCCAAATCTCAGCACCTCCAAGTGACTCACTACTCTCATCTCATCGCATCATTCATCTCCATCTTCATCGCATTTGGCAGACAATGTCATCACCTTTGGCCTCTTCATCGTCTCCCCAGTGTAACCTCTCTCTCTCTCTCTCTCTCTGTATAGTCTAATAGCTTAAATTTCTTCTCATTATAATCTATTAAATTTCTGCGATGGTGATGATGATGTGTGGGTCTTCATTTCGTCTTTTCTCTCTCTCTGTAAATTAATGGGTCTTCAATTAGATTGGGAGAGGGATAGGTGGGTTCTGCGATGGTGATGATGATGTGTGGGTGCAATGGGGTGAGGTGGGTGGGATTTGCAGGAAGTTAGAAGATGGGTATTTGATTCGTCCAAAAACAATAGATGGGTATTTGATTAATATATATATATGTGGGTATTAATATATATAGATGGGTATTTGATTAATATATATATATATATATTCTATAGGTGTTGCTTATAATAATTCATCAATTTTCCATCAGCTTTCTATACGGTGCAAAATATTATTCTTAATTATGGTATTTGATTAATATATATTTGATTAAAAGAAAATATGTGATTGTGTTTTTTATATAGGTGTTGCTTCTAATAATTCATCAGCTATGGATGAATCTGCAGAAGAGGTTCAAGGCTCTCAATCTCACGCAGGTACTTCCATTTAAAAAAACATGTCTTTCATTAGTCTTTTAAATATTATATTAGCATATCTGTAAGTAAAGTAAGATGTTTTCTATGGCAGCAGGGGTTGAAGGCTCTCAAACTCAGACTGGTGGTGATAAAGAGGCAAGAAGATAAAGAGGCAATAGTTCTATCTCATGAGATAGATAGATATTTGTCAGATGCTGCAGAACAGGATGTTGAAGAGTTTGATATTTTAAATTGGTTATATATTCTATAGGTGTTGCTTCTAATAATTCATCAATTTTCCATCAGCTTTCTATACGGTGCAAAATATTATTCTTAATTATGGTATTTGATTAATATATATTTGATTAAAAGAAAATATGTGATTGTGGTTTTTATATAGGTGTTGCTTCTCTACAGTTGCCTCTGAATCTACATTTAGCACGGGAGGGAGAACAATTAACTCGTTTCGTAGTTCGTTGAGTCCTGCTATGGTTGAGGCTTTGATTTGTACACAGAATTGGTTGAAGTCCACTTCAATATCTTTAGAAGTTGAGCCTACCATTGAAGAGATGGAGTTCTATGAAACAATTGAGTCAGGTAATAACATCTCTTTTAATTGTTTATAACTTGTGTGTTTATTATGTTGAAACTAAATTTGTGATTGTGTTTCTTATGTAGAAATGAAGAAATCAAATGCTATGGGGCCTTTACATGTTTCTTGTGATTGAGAAAGGAAATGAAGACATGCTACGTATTGTTTTTTGTTTTTTGAAAATTCTAGTTTGATTTGTATTAATTAGTTGGATATTGAAGTTTATTTTTATTTGTTAGCAAATGTGGGATTGTATGCATGTTGAACTTTGTTTTACTGGAAATTTGCTTAACTTTCCATGTTTGATGTATTGGATTTTTGGATCATTTGATGATAATTTTGATAATTGTAGCTGGATTAGTTTATGTTTTAGGATTTTTGTTAACAGGTTCTTTGTTATTGTAACATGTTTTGTTTTATGTCTAAACCGGCCGAACCAAACCGCACCAAACCGATTATGAATGGTTTGGTTTGGTTTGGTTTTCATTTTGATTGTAACTAAACCCGAGCCGAACCAAACCGTCATATTGTAATTGGTTCGGCCGTGGTTTTGAGGTGAAACCGATCCAATCCGGACCGTGCCCACCCCTACCTACAACCCTAACAAGGTTTATACATTTATATAGATAAAAAAATATCTTATATTGAAGGGTGAGATTGAAGTTAGAGACGCTTCGAATGAGTTATGAGTTTATTTTTTGGCCTTTTTCAAGTTTAGAATTTCATGATGGTCGATGGTTGCGTTTAGCACATCATGTACCGAACGCGATAGGTATATTTGGTGGGATGCCACCGAAACATTGCACCTATTTTGATTGTGTTTGTCGGCCGTTTACTTAATATTCAATGGGGTCCACCTTAATATGGAACGGTGTTCAGTGGTCTATTACTGAACTTTTACCTGCAGTTCAGTGACAACAAACCGAAATGTATTTATTTTTTCAGTAACTTATTATCGACCACAAATTTAATGCAAGCTAAACCTTACTCTCATTGAAGAAACACAAACAAGGTGACACCTTTATTGAAGGCAACAATGTGGAAACAGAATGTGTAATGGAATATAGTGATCAATTCACAACTTATTCGGTAATTATTTTGAGTTTTTTTTGGGTCTGAAATCATTTTTAGTATCATTAACGTAGCATTAATGTTTCAAATTTTAACTTTAAATAATATGAGTTTTATGTGTAAATATTCAATAGTAGAGATGCATTACTTAGATGGGTTCGTGCACAAGGGAAAATAAATAATAAGTCTTGCAAGTCTAGTGAGACAACTGATGTAAGGTCAGATGCAAATGGAGATACGAAAAAGTGTGCTAGGGACACTGGTACCAAAAAATGTGGATGCTCATTCTTGTTAAAATGTGTCAATATTGGTGATGGGATGATTGGAAGTTGGAGGTGATTTGCGGAGTACACAACCATCCTGTTTGAAAGTATCTTCAAGGTCATTCATTTGTGGGGCGACTTTCGGAAGAGGAGAATGCCTTGTTGGTGGACATGTCTAAGAATTTGGTGAAACCCAAAAATATTTTGGTCACCTTGAAGGATAGAGATGCAATGAATGTTTCAACTATGAAGACAATATACAATGCTAAGATCCGAAATGGAACCAAAGAATTTGCTGGGAGAACACAAATGCAACAATTGCTTACTAAGTTATCTGAACACAATTATATTGACTGGCATAGGGCATCTTGTGATATTGTAATTGACTTGTTTTGGAAACACCCCATTAATATTGAGATTTTGTGTGCATTTCCACATGTACTTATCATGAATTGCACCTATAAGAGTAATATGTATCGTTTCCCACTATTGCAAATTGTGGGGGTGGCATCTACTAATATGACATTCTCTGTTGCGTATGTGTATATAAATGCCAAGAAGGAAGACAATTACACATGGGCTTTGATTGCATTAAGGAGTTTGTTGGATCATAATTGTCTTCCTAGTGTTATTGTCATTGATTGAGAGTTAGCACTCATGAATTCTATTACATCTATATTTTCGAAAGCACGACATTTATTATGTAGATGGCATATTAACAAAGGAGTGTTGCAAATTGCAAGAAGTTATTTGGGACCTTGAAACAATGGAAGCAATTTAATGAGGATTGGAATTAGGGATGGCAAAAATCCCCGCGGGGGCGGGTCCCCGACCCTAACGGGGGAAGATTTCGGGGCCAAGCGGGTATCGGGTACGGGGATCCCCGAACTTGAAAAATCCCCAACGGGTATGGGGAGGGGATGGTATTGGCGTCCCCATCCCCGAACCCGACCCGAAAATATATATGTTTATATTTAAATAAATAAATATATAATTAGAATATTTATGTTTAACCTTAAGTTAACCTCTCTCTCCCAATTCTTCCTAATCTTCTCTGGATTTTCATATTGATGTGATTTTGAATAGTTGAGTTGAACTTTATAGTTAATTTGAATGTGTTGAATGATAATTTAATATGAAACTTAATGTTAAAATGTATGACAAATATTTTTTATGCAAAAAAAATCAGGGATTCGGGGCGGGTAAGGGCGATAGTCCCCCAACGGGGATGGGAACGGGGATTCCCCGAAACCTATTAAACGGGGATTGGTTCGGGGATGGGGGCGGGGATGGAGAGTTTGGACGGGGATGGTATTGTCATACCCGGCCTGTTGCCATCCCTAATTGGAATACTTTGGTTGGTTCAGAAACAGAGGAGGAATATTGGCGTTGTTTGTGACCAGATTGAGTCCATTTAAAGATAGGTTTGTGGCAGCATTGACAGACACTTGTAAGCATCTTGGATCAACGACCTCAAATAGGTAAGTATTTTAGTCCACTTTTGATATGTTAATTTGAAAATTTATTTTGCTTCAGGAAAATTTATTATTGTTATCAACTGAGCGGAAAGTGCACATGCTAAGTTGAAGCGACAACTCCGCTCGAGTCATCTTAACTTGGAGAGATCATGGGTAACTATTCACTCATTGCTAGAGCTGGAGCACACAGAGATTAAGGAATCTTTTGAAAAGAGTCGATGCTTTATTCAACATAGGTTCAGGCATCCAGAGTTGAGAGAGTTAGTAGGTTCTGTTTCTATAAAGGCTTTGAGTGTAATTGTCTGCGAGTTAGAAAGGTAAATTTAGTTTACTTATTGCATGTAAGAATTATAGGAACTGGTAAACTAAAGTTCGCCTCTCTTAACATGTGGTTCTCCCGATTGTCCCACATTCCCCCTAAGTAAGAATTATAGGAACTTGCACGACTACCAGTTTTGGTTGGGGCACTTATTCTACGAGGAATCATCTGCACTCGACCAAATTACCTAAGAACCTGCTCATGATGGTACGGTTCAACAACATCACAACATCTGAGCATCCCTGAGTAGAATGCAACATATGAAAATGGGTGGTGTTTCCTTTCAAACTTATAAGGTTCCCATATAACCTGAAATATGATACACAATATAGCATGAACTACTGGAAAATACAAAATTCCCAAAAAATATATATATAAAATACAATACACAACAAAGTTGGGTGACATATAAGAGAAACACACATGATCAGCATTCAAAGCATCAAGCCGATGTCTATACTTCTACACGTCTATCGATGTGGTGCCATTGTCTCGACATGGAATCCAACGAAGTGCATGAGGCTAGACCTTTACATAATCAAGGTCATGATCAGGAACAATGACACCATGCATGTGCAAAGTCATGTACCCAACAATCTGCTTCACCTTAGACCTCGAAGCTTGGCCTAATTGTCTATACAACCATGCTAAGCACCCAGACCCCCATGAATAACCAGCAACACTATCAAGGTCTCTAAGTAGTCTAATGTACACAATTTGGACTCTCGTGCCAATCTTGTCAACAAACAAAGTGTAACCCAAGAGATATAGCAAATTTTCTCTGGTCGAATACACGTGCTGGCAGCGCCACCACAAGCGTTGGCAGTGTGTGGGTGTCCAAAGCGATTCTGATGATAAGAAAAACTTCAAACCACCGGTCAATACTTATACCTACATGATCACCACATAGAGTGGAGCAACTTTTGTTCTTGGACCTACCCCAAAAAGTCGATGGAAGTGGCCAGAATCGAAGGCCGAAAATCGGCCAAACTACTATCGCTTAATTACCCTCCAAAACTCAGAGATTGCTCCTAAATACCACAACCAGCAGCTAGAACACATTGAGAGAATAGAAAAACATACCAAATTTGAAGAAAATGGTGGCCAGAGGTGTCCGAACGAGCTATGTGAAATTCCGTCAAAAATTGTCCAAACCAACCTGTTTCGTGGCAGTTTCCGGCGACAGCAGCGGCTGATCGGGGCTGAGGAGGGGGCTGGGCAGGTAGAGGGAAGTGAGGTGGTCCTTTTGGGACCAGTTTCATGGCCGGAGACTGCCGGACGTGGCCGGAATAGTCGCCTGAAGTTGCTGCCGTTGCAGCTGGCAAATTCGAAGAGAGAGAGTGATGCTTGCATGTGTGTGGAGAGAGAAAGGGAGATCTGGTTTTTTAAATAAAAACTAACTTCACAAAATTTACGATTGTGCCATTGGACTTTTTTTTTATCGTAACTTATGCGTTACAACTCCGATTTGAGCCCACTACGTGTCTATGGACTCATCTCGACGTGCTCTACACAACGGTACAATTGAAATCCCCAAATTTCTTCCCGAACAAAAAGTTAACTTTTAAATCATTTAAATATTCCCGGGGTAAAATTGTCTTTTACTTGAATAAATTAATAATTAAATATTAATTTAGGATCGGGTTATTACAATGGGTCTTGCGGTAGCCACTGAATGATTGAGAAACATTTGGCTATGATTTAGCAGTTGAAGGGAAACACACACACAGAGAGAGAGAGAGAGAGAGAGAGAGAGAGAGAGAGAGAGTAGAAGGCAACCAAGGCAGGGCGGTGTGAGGGTAGGCGACTGTTAGGGTCGTCGATTGTCTTCACCCGTTTTGATTTGTCTCCTGTGATGGTAGGGTAAAGTTCCTCATTGGCTTGAAAACCATTGGTGGTCAACAAGTCAACTTTCTTTTGTATGAGCGTGCCACTGCGAGTGGTTAAAACCTTAGCAGACTTCTAAAAAATAGATAACTTGCGCCCCAAGTTATTGATTCTAAACAAGCAATTGTGAATTTGGGTAAGGAATATCTCCCAAGTAAGTTCTTTTTCTTGCCTCAGACTCGTGAGGACTTCATAATTTTTCACAGTACAAAACTGGCAGTTCTACCCAAAATAAAGGCTTGGAAAATAAGTTAAACTATTTGGAATAGAAGCTAACTATTGAGCAATAAACAAGGAAAAGCTGCCAAGTCTGGAAAGACAGAACATTAGACTTTGACTTCTGTCTGTTTTGGTGAAGCAGGTTGGACTGGATACATCTATACTGGGATTGCACGTCGGTATCTTCAACTGATGATGTTCAGCTGTAAATTGATACCAATGTCGAGATTGGCAGAGCTTTAATCTGTTCTGGCCATGGAGAGGCTTGCTGGGTAGACAGAATTGATATTTCTTCAGTCAAGATTGGGCTGGAAATGGTTGGATTGACGATTGATGATCTGGAATTGCCACACAATATCTGCTGTACTTGATTATGAATTAATCAAGAACAATTTTGGTGATTTTGAGCATTATGAACATCCCTGAAATTTGTTGAGGTTTTCATATTATAAAAACCCGAACTCTGCTCGATTTGGCTTAGGCTGAACCAAATTTGTAATAAGAGAATATTGTTTCCTTTGTGAGAATGTTTCTCCGAATTGGAATTAACCAAGTTCTGGTTGTTTGGTTTGATTGCTTCAGAATCTGAAGGCCTTTAAGGTTTAAATGACTTTGTTCTTTCGAATTTGTCAATATGGGTTGAGAGTTTTTGTCTTGATTGATTTTTTTGGCTGTCCTTGAATCCGTCCACCTCCTCTCATATTTATAGAGAACTTTAGAATGAGGGTTTTCATTTTAATCCTTTAAAACTGGGCGGCAGATCTTTCAAAAAGATTTTCTTTTTCTAATGCCATAAAAAGGGGGAGTTATTATTCTGGCATAGCAAAAACGATCAACAGTCAGCCTCTATGATGGTCTTTTCCTAGCTTTTTTTGGCAAACAACTCTTTTGTCTCCTGCTTTTTTCTTTGAGAAACACATCATGTTCCAATCTGTTTTAATGTAGAGCCCTTTGTGGGTGTAGAAGGGCAACTTGGCTATCCTTTCCTTCTTGTCATTTTACATGGTTTATGGGGAGTGCTTTTTGGTTTAACCAGTTCTCATTAACTCCCCATCACCTTATCTGCCTTCAGTTGAAATTTTTGACTTTTCAAAGTCACATGGTCTTTTTATGAAAAAAGATCTTTTCAAAATATCTGTAGACTTGAGTTTTGAGATCAACGGTGGTGGTCAAGCTCCCTGGTTTTTTTTATAGAAAAATATTTCGAAACTTTGAGCTTTCAAGAAGAATTTTTATCAAACGGCCTGCTTGGATTCAAATTACCATTTAAATGGTAATTTAAATCTTGGTGAACTCGATCTTTTGATTTTCAAAGGTTTTGGGCTTATAAAACTGTCTAGGCTTGATCTCTATCTTCAATAAAGCCCAACAAACTTCTGTTTTTGTCATGGGTCAATTTCGATTGGGCTTGCGTGTGGGATTTAGGCCCAAACAGATTGCTTGTCGCTCTTTTTTTTCTTTGATTTTTTTAATTTTATTAATTTTGTTTTAAATGGTGAAAATTAGGTTCCAATTCTAGTTGAATAAAGTGTGAGTTGTTTAAAAATATGTCACATGACATAATTTAAATGGAAGTATCACTAGCTGACGTGGTGATGCCTACTTTTATAAAATTTCTCCAAGCATCGCCTTCATTCTTCTTCTTCCAATCCACTTTTCTCTTTGTTGT
>NW_018921371.1:249854-306853 GCF_002207925.1 Prunus avium
CAAATATATATATATATATATATATATATATATATATATATATATATTTTTTCATAAAAGGAGTGCATTCACCACCAAAATTCTATATAAAATAACATTTTAATATGCGTATGAAAGCTTGGGCCCGAGACTGGAACCGAAGGCAGAAGGCCCATATATCATAATGCGAAGCAAATTACATGTTTTAAAGTTTATGGACCAAAATTTGGCCCATATAAGACATGATCCCAAGATCAGGAAACATTAATAAAATTTACCATTTAAATTTTGTAATGTATTTTTTAGCGTAAATGATTAAAAGAAAAATTTGCTTGTCCCACTAATATGAAGAAGATATATGATATATTTATTAACGAAAAAAAACAGTTGGTTAAAACCTGTAATGCTTCAGTTTAGTTTGGAGCACAGTCTTAAATATCGATATTATTGCGATAATGTCGGAGGCGATAATTTCCTACTCGATAATATCGCGATATGAAACTGAAAAATAAATGAAATTTGTTGAGAAATGGTGGTTTTGCCAACAAGCAGATTCGAACCCCTCATTTTCCCATCTATCTACTGGGCCTTATCCAACACGCTGCGAATAAGTTTGTTAATAAAGCTACGATGTGTAATATTTATATGGTCTTTAAAATTTCTGCAAGGTAATATTATTTAGGATAAATTTCCATAAAAAAAAAATCCGTAATGATAAATTTAGGCATATGTTTAATGTTATTTATTATTTTATTATGGAGTTGTATTTTTTTTTTTTGGTTATATATTATGGAGTTGTATTATTATTCACTATTGAGTTTTAATATTGTTCATTATATGTGATACTAAGTTTTAACTTTAATAAGAATTCTTTCTATGTGGTACTAAGTTACTCATATATTTTATTTTTGTTTTTTTGTCAAGCTCATATATCTTATCATATGTAATATATTGTAGTAAATTATTATAACTAAAAAATTATGGTGTGTTTAATTTTCTTTCACTAATTACTACATATTTTCTAAAGACACAGTGTTTGTCAGGTCGCTACATAATCAACTTAAATCACTCAAACCCACTATGCCATACATTTTATTCCAATTTTTTGTGATAAAATAATAGACAATTGACTAAATAAACATCCTCTAAAGTTTCAATAAAAATTTCCAAGTATTTCTCACAATTTCCATGATTTTATTCAATTTTTATCGATATCGATATTTCCTCGATATTTCCATCGATATATCCGTATTTTTGGACCACCGATATTTCCAAAACTCTCTATATGTTAGACCTTGATTTGGAGGCATGTGGGCTTACCTTTGGACCTTTATGATAGTGAAAAGGAGGCAAATTGACCCGGATGGTTGTGGGGGTATTTCAAAATAATAATAATAAATTTTGTTTTTTTTTAAACAAAAAATCATTTTAGTTTGCCAACCCTCCCTCTTGTAATTTAGAGTATCGCTTGTATTAAAAAAAAATATTCATTTTACTTTCGATTTGCACATTGTTTGAAATAAAACTCTGGACTCTAGCTGTATATAAAGAGTAGAGGTGGGCATGGTCCGAACTAGATTAGTTTCACACCAAAATCAACAAACCAATTACAATAGAACAATTTGGTTTAGTTCGATTTTGACAAAAACTACGAAGAAAATTAAACCAAACTAATTGTTGATGGTTTGGTATGGCCAGCTTGGGTCTTAAGCCCAATCCTTTTTACTTTTACGCTTTTTAAAAAAAAAACTTTGTAGTCCAATTACAACAACAAACCATCTTAAAATTCAACATAACATAAAATTTTAAAGTTCAATATTTAATATATATACAATTCAAAGATCAATAACTTTAAAGCTCTATAAAACTTCAAATTAAACATCCCTAGACATTTTTTTTTTTAAGATCCTAGTTTTTTTAAGGACTTTTCTTATTATTGACAGAGGCGATAATATATTAAACTCAAACACACTACACGGATGCTAGGACTTGAATCTAGGACTTTGCCAAGAGGAGTAAGTGCTCCAAACCACTACATTGCCAATTGGTTTTCTTTTTTCTTTTTTATTTTATTTTTAGAATTATGAAAAGATAACATGAGTACTTATGTCCCATAAAAGTATGATCTATTATCTGATTTTGTTTTTTTTTAATAATATGAAGAAAAAAAAAGTGAACTAACCATATTATCCTTATTTAATTAA
Organism: Prunus avium; assembly: GCF_002207925.1. The sequence continues at coordinate 252,038 of NW_018921371.1, forward strand.
TAATTTCAATTTTTAATGTTTGAATTAACCAAGGGCATTTTCTAGAACTACATGTTTAAAATAAAAATATTAATGTATAAGTACACAGTTTGATTTAGTTAAGCCGGTTTTAGAAAGCCCAAAACCGCAACCAAACCATTACGGTTTGATTCGGTTTTAACGATTTGACTTTTTTAACTCAATAAATATCCTCCTATTACCTTGAAGTAGTGTCAATATTGTAAAATAGGGACCAAACTGTCACTAACTCCAAACTAGAGGGATGCAAATGTAATTAACCCTATCCTTAATCTTTACATCACATAAAATTTATTTTAGAATTAAAAAAGATAATGGGTAGTTGTGTTCCATAAAAATAGGTCATTATTTAATTTTTCTTTTAATTTTAATTTTTTTAAATATAAAAAAGTGTGAATTTACCATATTATCCTCATTTAATTAATAATTTTAATTCTTAATGTTTGCATTAACCAGGTCATTTTATGGTATTTTGAATGTTTCACCATTTTCTGCCTTTTGCTTTATATATATAGATAATGCCCACTGCCCAGAGACAACGCCAATAGATTTAGGGCGAAGCAGCTGTGTTGGCGTCGTGAGCTCCAGTAGGACACAGTAGAGTGAGTCTGGTTTTGAAGGGTCCAAAGAAAAATGGCAATAACACTGAACAATGGGTTCAAAATGCCAGCAGTCGGCCTTGGTGTTTGGCGCATGGAAGGAAAAGAAATCAGAGACCTCATTATCAATGCCATCAACATTGGTTACCGCCATTTTGATTGCGCTGGTATTTCATTTTCTCCTCAATCGTCAATCTCGATGTTTTCTCTGATATGTTTCTCTGCTTATTTCATGTACAAGTTTACTATTTGCTGTTCATATGGGTGGAGGAAGGGGAGTGTGGGTTTAATTTAGTTTGTTGAAAATGGCTTAATTGGAGCGTTTGAAGAGGGTTTTATAAAATATAGGTTCCATGGGTGATAGGTTTATAAATTATAGTAAAATTGAAACCATAAATTTATTTAGTTGCAAGCACACAGCACAACAATTTGACAGTTTGAACCCAAAATATCCTCTCTTTTCCAGGGTGATTGCCAGTTACCAATTTGTGTCTGAAATGTATCACACCTCTTCTACTGGCATTTTGACACCACTGAATGCCATGAGTATGAAATAGCTTATTATCTGGTTTTTGGTTTGGTTTGGTTTGGTATTTTTTCCTGTTTACAACAACATTTGAATCTAGGTTCTACTCATTTGCCCGACCTCAGGGCCCTTGAGCTTGAGCTTGGTTAAAAAGGAAATTGTGAAGCATTCTAACCTTGTTTTGCATTCAACCAATCTATAGTATCCTCAAGTCCACTAGATTCCAAAGTTGACTTTGCACTTAAAAATGTGATACATGTAGTTACCAGCTTAATCTCTCTCATCCCTCTATATTTTTCTTTTTCCTGTCTGGCCCTCTATGGTGGTAACTTAGTTGTAGGTAGTAGCACAAATTACCCATTGGGCTGTAACATACGTGAACAAGTTAATGTTGCTTTCAGCTGATTACAAAAATGAAGCAGAAGTAGGGGAGGCACTTGCAGGAGCATTTTCGACTGGGATTGTTAAGCGAGAGGATCTCTTCATCACCACCAAGGCCCGTTTAATTTTCAATCAAGAGTTTTCTTTTTCTGCTCGAGTAGTGCATATTATGCATTCTAGACTATGATGAAATTTTTTTTCTCTCCCCATTTCTTCATCCTTTTTGCAGCTTTGGAATTCAGATCATGGACATGTTGTAGAGGCCTGTAAAGACAGTCTGAAGAAACTTCAGTTGGATTATCTGGATCTATACCTTGTTCACTTTCCTGTTGCCACCAAGCATACTGGTGATTAATTCCTGCTTTTCTCATTATTCATACAATACTTCTCTATATTCTGTTATGTAATCTAAACTCTACTACTTTATGTCCCTATAATGTTGGCTGTATAATTTTAAAATCTGTTTGACAATAGGAGTGTGTGATTAAAAACTATAGAGTACAAAAGAAAATGGTTAACTTGCTATCGATGTCTATCCTACAACATTGATGGTGCTGCTGCGTGTCTAGGAAGGGGGCAAGGTCACCATGCAAGCTAATTGTTACAGGACACATCTCTCTGTAAAGTTTAATATTCTCCTTCTGTAAACATCAACATTTGCCATATCTTGATATCGCTATAAATAAAGTCAAGTGAGGGTTATACACCATGTAGAGTCATATATATTCCTAATTCGATACTTAATTACAAAGTAAACCAAAAAGTTACAGTTCATAAAAAGCATTACGCTAACACATAAAAAACAAAAACAAAAAAACAAAAAAATAGACAATATGCCTTCATATATTTTCATACTCCCATTTGAACATTAACACATGCCATATCTTCATATGTGAGTAAGAAAGTTAAAGGAGTTACACCTTTGGGTTGAGTCATACTCTCATGTTTAATGTAGGGACGAAAGAGTTAAATTCATAAGTATCTATTATCAACCTCTACAAAAGCCACAATTTACAATGTGTTAGAACAGTCATCAGCCATCAAATAGATCCGCATCTAGATAGTGTCACTGAGGAGAGTTCTCACCTATGCCTCCTTGTCAAGGATACTGAGAAAAATAATATTAACTGTGGCATAATCATGACCGTTTACATGTGTGGCTTTATGCTGCTCCATCCTCATTAACTAGCAAAACCAGTAAATCCCGTGTATGATTAAGAAGAAATTTTATACCATATGGTAAAAAAAAAAAGAAAAAAAGGAAAGCAACTTCATGGGGTTAAAGAACATTTGCTGAATGATCTAATCAAACTTATTACAGGCCAAATGACCTCAATAAGAAACAGAAAGCAATTATATTCCAAACTCATGAAACCAAATCAAACTTAAGGTTCATTTGACACCTAAACAAAGATCCCAAAATTGAAGACTGACGGAGGAAAACAATACATTTGCAGAACACTTTCTCACAGGTTGAACAAGCTAGATGAGAACATTAAAATAAATAAAAAGTTTCAAATGCATCAATGACGTTCCAGTAAGTGGGTTGAGAGCGACTGTGAGTCGGGAGATTGGAGCTTGGAGAGATAAAAAGTGGGCTCTGCAACATACTGGACATCCAATTCCAGTGTACCACACACAACCTTAGTTCTTTTATCATGTATGCTGGTTAACTAATTACTCACAATTACTGTTATTGAGTACGAATGGTACCTTTAGATAATTAAAAATGATGAAAAATATAATTATCCTTCTATGAATTTGTTTATGAACTGTTTTCTTGTAGTCTTCAAATTTATTGACCCTTATATGGAATTCATCTGTCAATTTATTTTCATGTACGCAGGAGTTGGTGCAACTGCAAGTGCTTTGGATGAGGATGGGGTGCTAGAAATAGACACATCCGTATCTTTGGAAACTACCTGGCATGCTATGGAAGAACTGGTTTCTATGGGTTTAGTTCGTAGCATTGGGATTAGGTGATTATAATAATTTAGCACATTTCAGTGACTACTTGAATCAATAGTAATAATATTGTGACTTTATATTACCTTTTCCTACTGTTCCATGTGCAATATTATGGTTCTATACATACTATTATGTAAGTTAGTTCATTTTGTGAATATTTGGGAGACCAAATTGGAAAAATATAAATGAATGTGCTGAAGAAAATTGAAACCTTGCAGTAATGTGTGCATGCTTGTGTATGTGAAAATGGTAATAAATTTCTACAAAAACAGCTTCAGTTGGAGGAGTTATATTAGTCTTGTTCAGGAAAAGGTAAATTTTGTGTTGTTTGCTTGTGGCTGTTTGTGCACATTTTGGAATACCATTAGGTTTGATTTTGTGAGCTATCACATTATTGTATTATTTTTCTGCTACGATCATATTAGTCAAGAAGTATGAGTAACAAGTTTGTGTTCTTCTGAACATGTATAGAATGATATGGGTAAGCTCCTTTAAGTACCCGGTCATGTCACTTTGTTATTGCTCCATCACCCTGTTTGAAACTTGGAAGTAAGAACTGTTATTGTTGCTCCTAGGAATTTTGATCTTTTTGATAAACATAGAAATTGAACTTTCTATATGTCCTTCATCTAGCTTAGTCTAATATTTGCCACCAGCCCTAGTAAAACATTCATATTCTATGTTTTGGCATTTTAATTTCATTCATTTGTGAATTCTCTATGAATTGGGATCTGATGGAACAATTAACTGCAGTAACTATGACATCTTTCTAACGAGAGATTGCTTAGTCTATTCCAAAGTGAAGCCTGCTGTGAATCAGATTGAAACTCACCCATACTTCCAACGTGATTCTCTTGTCAAATTCTGTCAGAAGCATGGCATCTGTGTCACTGCCCACACTCCTCTTGGAGGTGCTGCGGCCAACAGCGAATTGTTTGGTTCAGTTTCATGTCTGGATGATCCAGTTCTTAAGGTAAGCTAGTTCCCTTTATATCACTTGAATCACTAGATTTATTTTCAAATTATTGGGAATATAAATCTCATCATTTTGTGTGCTAATTGTAAAAAATCTGGCTTCTCAATCACATTCCTCTATCAGAATCTGGCTGAGAAATACAAAAAGACTGTAGCCCAGGTTGTCCTTCGCTGGGGCATCCAACGCAACACAGTTGTCATCCCAAAGACATCAAAACTTGAGAGATTGAACGAGAATTTCCAAGTTTTTGACTTTGAGCTTATGAAAGAGGAAATGGACCTGATTAAAAAGGTAGACAGGAAACACCGGACAAATCAGCCTGCCAAGTTTTGGGGCATTGATCTGTATGCATAGATTTGCCCATAATTCTACCCACGAGAGCAAGGCCTTGTGTTGGCAAAGAATAATGGAGTGCAGGAGTTATGTGTCTTTGACTTGTAAACCTCAAACTGATCCAAGTCATTCTTGAAAGCTCAATAGATGTGTTTGATAAAACGATCACGCACGAACTACATTCCATCTCTCAATGAACCTGCTCTTTTTAATGTGATTGTCTTTCCTTGCATGCCCTCTATTTGCTCTTGGATTTTTGAGTTCAAATTTTAAGCTCAACATTTGTCCTGAACTAACTGAAGGAAGGTCTTTAAAAAAATTGCAATGGTATCTGGATGAGGATCTGCCTCATGAATGCAAGAAGAAAAGCAATGATTTATTGTTGAGTTTTTATCTTAATTTTTTTCAAGATCTGCAGAAGTTTACCAATTGATAAAACATTTTCAACAATAGCTAAAAGTTAATATGCTTAGCCAGAAAGTAGAAGCACTACTGAAATAATACAAGTCATGAATTTGCTTTGGAAGAAATAGATGTGCAGTTGGAGTTAGATTTGAAAATTGAATTGCATAAATAGTTGTGCAGGAAACTTTCAGTCTCTGTTAGGCTATTTTTGTGCAGCAAATGAGCACTAGTATACATGATCGTTCAAGCATCTGCAAAGCTATTTTTGTGAGTATAATAGGCAATGTCACTCCAATCCAAGCTATGCCAACCAAATGAAGTTATAACTACAAATAGATCATCAGCTGACCATAGAGTAGGTGTAAACTCAATCTACAAGATAGTTTTACTACTCTCTCTCTCTCTCTCTCTCTCTCTAAAAGATATATTGAGAGAGAGGGGAATCAAACCTAGGACCTCGGGTGCAAGAATAAATGCTTTTAATCACTTGAGCTATAAGCCCCTTGCGTTTATTTTATTTATTATTTGGGAACATTTATCCAATCCCTTCCCACTGGAGCTAAAGCCGAAGTATCACTTTTCCATTGTTGTTGGAGATTCTAAACTTGCCTTTTAACTGTTTCATACTAAATGAATTTTTTTTTAAAGTGCTCATGTAACTTGCATGTGGCAGGTTTAATGTCAGAGGGGCACTGCATACAACAGCAGACTTTTTCCCAAAAATAAGAAAAACACCCTACAACAATAGATATGTCACTAGACAAATATTTCCGCAGTAAATAATTTTTATCACAACATTATAATGCTTACAAAGAGTGATTGGGAACAAGGAATAAAGAACAGGGCACAAAATAAGCTGATCTAAGAGTATATAAAAATCACACTGCCTGATTGGCAGTGGAGAACAGTTACAGATGCTGTCAATTTCTGGTAAGGCAAGAACTCTTTAATTTGTGAATCAGGTCTGATAAAACTGGATACTTGACAGGTTTGAGTTTATGTTTCAGCTTCCTCCAATACATTTTTCGAAATCAAGGTTTCCCTCCTCTCTTTACTATCGTTCGGTTTGCTGCTCACTTCCGTTGTCGTCAGTTCTGTTTCAAGATCCTTAGAGTCTTTGCTGCTGACTTCCATTGGCCCTGGTTTTGCTTCAAAATCCTTCGAGTGTTTGCTGATCACTTCATTTGGCCCTATTTTTGCTTCAACATCCTGTCGGGGCTTGCTGCTAACTTCCGTTGGCCCTAGTTTAGCATCAAGATCCATAGGGGGTTCGCTATTCACTTCTTTTGGCCCTAGTTTTGCTTCAAGATCTTCTGCAGGTTTGCTACTCACTTCATTTGGCCCAAATTTTGCTTCAAGATCCTCTGAGAGTTTGCTGCTCGTTTTGTCTGGCCCTACTTTTGTTCCAAGACCCTCTAGGGGTTTGCTGCCTACTTCCTTTGGCCCTGGTTTTGTTTCAACATCCTCTGGGGATTTGCAGTTCACTTCCTTTGGCCCAAGTTTTGCTTCAAGATCCTCTGGGGACTTGCTACTCACTTCCTTTGGGCCAAGTTTTGCTTGAAGATCCTCTGAGTGTTTGCTGCTCACTTCCCTTGGCGCTAGATTTATTTCAAGATCCTCTGTGGATTTGTTGCTGTTTACTTCTTTTGGCACTAGTTCTGTTTCAACATCCTCAAGTGGTTTGCTATTCACTTCCTTAGCTTTTAAATCTACATGTGGGTGTACACTACCACAAGTTGTACCACATGTAAAAAATCTTTTGGAAACACCCATATGTATGAAACAAATTGAAAAGCTTTTGTTCAACTAGATTTCTGCATGGTTAAAAGAGAACAGCAATTACTGGATTGAAGAGTATAACTGAGTCTTAAAACGGCTAATCATAGCAGAGCACTCCCTCGAGCTGTTCTAATGAAGAAAGATGGAAGTATACAGATCCATAAAGATATTGGCAATCGGAATATTTAGTACTTAGCATGCCGCTGTACAAGCAGATTTATTTTTCTTATTCAATGCTTTTAAGTATTTTATATATAAGTTTGCTGATATGAAATTGCAGATTATTGTGGTAATTTGACCTTAAAGTTATTAACATAAATGCAAGGAAAATACCATGAAACTCACTTTTTTCAGTCGCTCCAGCTGTTTTTCCAGATCCTCCACCGATGCTTCCTTGTGAATACTTTGAAGAACAAAAAGCAAGTGAGAATGGAGATCATCTGAATTATGTTGCTCAACTTTACAGTGCGGAACAGGAGATTGACAACCCACCGCATAGAAAGGACAACTAACAAGCTTCATTGGACAGACAGTAATACAATGTCTGTCCATGTCGCGTCTCATGATGGTACTGCAGCAGTTTTGTTCACATGGAATAATCTTGAGGGGGCAAATTGAGTCATGTTTCTCCTTGTGACTTGCACAAAAAACGGTACTACATCCTCGATTTGTGCAAGTCATAGACCTAAAACTGCAGTCTGAAACATGCTCTGCAAGCTCCACAGGAGAGTTAAATTTCATATTGCAGTGGTGTTCATTCTTAAAGTCCACATTCTTTAGCAAAGACTGAGCTATTGTTTCTCTTCTATCAAGCAACCAAAACCCATTTATTTCCATCTCTTGCACGAAATCATCTATCTTATCTTCTCTTTTTTCACTTAGCAACCATCCTGAAACCCGACTAAACAAATTTCTCTTGGAACTTGCAAAGTCATCAACAAAATCAGAAATTATATCATAAGGATGATCAGATACTTGTGCATCTGCGCCACCTTCTAAGATAACTGATTCTGCAACAAAATTTTCACTTCTCTGAGTGATATACTCCACCATCTCCTTTCTCACATCAGCAGCCACTGAAGCAGGGGTCCAGAAGATATCACCAGATGTATTGTCAACACAAGCTGTAGCTAATCCAGGGATGAAAACTTGAGCTATCTTGTGAACTAATTCTGTATCGTAAAGATCACAATGGAAGGCAGGACCTCCATCTTTCCCATCTTCTATCCTTTCTGGTTCAAGTTCCACATTACTTGCAGGTAGATCATCAATGGTTGACAATTCCTGCAAACAATTTCAGCCTTCAATACACCACTTACTTACCCAATAAGTTTCTATTTTCCAAGAGAAAGTTAATATGAAGAATTTTGTAGTCCACGTGTTCATCCTCGAATCAAAAAAGAAACAAACAAGTATGTATTTTATTGTTGCATCTGTGTGTGACTGTCAAAGACTAATACATGTTTTGGTCAGAAAAGACTAGCAAAGTATATTACCTAATGGGTTGATGCCCAACACCAACACCAACACAGTGAATCAAAATTCAAAAACGAAAATTAGCCTTTTAAGAAATACGTCTAAATTTGGCCCAATTTGCCATATTCTTCTTGCAACCCCTTTTTTGGTTGTAAATCACAGTTGAGTATTTGAACTTTGACTAGACACGTCGTTAGTGGGACTGGGACCCGAGTAGTCTCTGCATTAACCTTTATGTCGTGTAAAGCAAGCATTGGTTTTGATGTTTGACGTGAAACGAAAGAGAGAGAAAATTTTCTTAGTTTTGGTTCTCGGGCAATGCTACTGTGTGATAATTTTTTGGGTCAAGTGTGATAATTTGTTTTTGGGTTAAGTTACTTTTGAATTTTTGAGTTTTCTTTACCAAAAAAGGTTAAAAATATAGATTAAATTGTAGCAATGGTCTATGAATTATACCAATTTGCATTTTCATCTTCGAATTCTACTTATAGTTGTTGTTATTCTCAAATTATGTTATATGTTGCATTAATGGTCTTTTCTTTTAATTTCGTCAAATTTTTTGTTAAGTTCATGGGTAAACTAAGAAATTATTTAGCCCAGGTAGTAGATTTTGAGGTCGACTCAAGCTACATTGAATCATATCTTTCCACTCATTTCCAATCACCTTTATTATCGTATGATTTTCATTTATTTCTTGTTTTTGAACCTTTCTTTAAACATGCTCAATAGGTGTCAAACATGCTTAGGGCTTTTCTTGAGTCTCAAGGGAAAATCAATAGGTGTCAAACATGCTCAGGGCTTTTCTCGAGTCTCAAAAGAAAATCAATAGGTGTCAAACATGTTCAGAGCTCCTCTCGGGTTTTAAGGAAAAATTTAAGGGTGGGTCTTGACATTCACGTAGTGGGTTTTAGGCATAATAAGCCCTTTACGAAAGACGCTAAAACAAATACAATACCTCCTATCTCTTGTAGCAATTGACTACTTTATCAAGTGGATGGAAGTTGAAGCGTTCACACACATATGAAAAGACAAAGTAATAAGTTGTAGGGATAAAGATATTTGGCTAATTATTTTCATTGTGACTTCCATATAAAAAAAATTTCCATCCTTAGTTTTCCAGGCTTAAGAATAAAGATAATTTTTGGAGTTTTGTGCATGATCAGATTTGGGTTTTGGGGAAAGAAAATAATGGCATATTTATTTACATAGAAGGGTACTAACACTATTTTGATTCATGACTTCTTTCTACTAATATATGGGTATTGAAATTATTTTTACTTTTGATTTCGCTTGAGTTTACTTACGTGCAAAAATTAGATTGATTTAGGTAGAAGTAGTTGATTCCATATTCATTTCTTCTCTTACCTATTCCTTACTTCCTCGATTCACGACTTTCCTCATTCCAAGTAATAGGTTTTCCTAGAAAATGACAAAAATAAAATAGAAGAAGCAATAATACCAAAACATTGATTTGTCCAAAAATAAAAAAGACATTTTCTCCCATACCCGACATGGCTCGTGTAAAGCCTTTTCTGACTAGTGGTGAAGTTTCCCCCTTCAGTTTAATTGAGTAACTTGACTTACAATTAGCAACATCAAATTACATCATACTAATCAATCCTACAGCACAAATTCTCCATATCATCATCATCATATGATCATCAAATGGCCAGAAACTGCCTGCAAGCGGCGGAGCTAACCACCAGCGGCCGCCCAGTCCTCCTTCCAACGGAGATCGAATGCTCACTCCTCTCCACTGTAGACCTCGAATGCGAAGACCTCCCCAACTTCCCTCACCTCAAATCGGGTCTCCTCATTCTCACCACCCACCGCCTCTTATGGCTTCCCGAGTCCACCGCCGCCTCTTCAGCCTCCGCCATCCCTCTCGCCGCCATCACCCACATCTTCTCCGCCAAAAAGTCAATCAAGTCCATGTTCGCCTCACCCCGGCTCCGATTCCAGCTCTCGGTCTCGCCCGAAGGCTGGGTTTCGGATTCGGGTTCTGGTTCAAGGTCCGTGGTGGTGACGGTCGTGGTCAGGGGGAAGGGCGATTTGGACGCCTTTTTGAACAAGTTTTGGGACAGCTGGCGGGGAAGGGCCTGGGAGATTGTGCATGAGCAGGCCGGCTCGGATGTTGCTTCGGGTTCCGGGTCGAGCTCTGGGATGTATACGAGGGAAGGGGCGGTGAGGATGGTTGGAGTGTCAGGGATTCTAAGGAAGGAGCAGGAGATGTGGGAGAGTACTGATAAGAGCTTGCAAGACGCTTTCCAGGACTTGAATGCTCTCATGGTAATGCTGCCTGTTTGGTTACTAAGATAATTGTTGAATTCCATGAATTTAAGTTTTGTATCAACTGGGAAAGTAGAATCTGGCTGTTCACTGAATGGGGGAAAATTCTGAAATCGATAGGGTAAATGTGCCTTTTTGTGTATGTCTGCATCTCAAGTATTTGATTTTTGGGAAAGTAATTTGCAATGCTGTGCTGGGTTGATGAGAATATGTGTTGAAGGACTTTTATTGAGAATTTTTGTCTTAGGCTTTTCGTTTTTGGGTTTGTGATCATATATGTTTTGCTTAGTTGCCGAAAAAATTGTTGAATGCACAGCTGAAGGCTATAATATGCGGCTTAGCTAGTGAACACTGGATTTTTATTTTTTATTTTTCTAAATTTTAAAAGTAATTGCATTTGAGTCCTGAAAGTAGGCTTGTATTCTTATTTTTTATTATATATTTTTGACTTGTGGGTGCATTCAGTGTAGATACTTTTGAACCAATGTTATGTTCTCTGTTTGTGAATGGCTTTAAGTTGTAGAGCAATATTAAATTTACAGAGTAAGGCTAAAGAGATGGTGATGCTAGCAGAGAAAATGAGGCAGAAACTTTTATCTGGCTCGACTTCTCAGCCCAGTGCGGAAAATGATGAAGAATTGGGTTCCAAACAAGAGATGCAAGATTGGTTGCTGAGTGTTGGTATTATATCGCCTGTTACCAAGGAGTCTGCTGGTGCTATGTATCACCAACAATTGTCCCGTCAGGTTGTCTTCTCTCTATATTCTTTGTGAATGAAACCACTTTGTTTAGTTTCTCTCTTTAGCAATTGATGATCAAGTGAACTGTAAAGTCAGATTGTATCACTGGAATATCAGTCTGTGCCATTGAAGAGAAAGTTAGCGCCATCCTTAGACCCTGAGCTATTCCTCGTTAAAAAGCAACAAAATGTAAACAATATTTCTAGACCAATCTCGTTTCAAAATAAATTTTAAAAAAAATTCTTGACCAAGCAATTTGAAGTTATGCTAGGAAATTTCTATTGTGCAATTCTGATTTATCTTGTTAAACTGTATTGTATTAACTTGTCTGATATACACGTTTATTCTTATTGGATGTTCACATTATTGATTTATGAAAAATACCTCATGTTGTTTATTAGTTTTTTATATCTTTCATCTTAGAGGAGAAAACTCATTTTCTGTTGTTTTTGGTAAATAGTTAGCAGATTTTGTCAGACTTCCACTTGAGAGATCTGGGGGAATGATGAATCTTATAGACATCTACTGTCTCTTCAATCGTGCTCGAGGCACAGGTTTTGTGTGATGATATCAGAGCTCTTGTTTTAATTTAATTTTGTTCCATGACTTTGTTAAGTTCTGAGTTCTTGTCAGGATGTTTAAAGGGTCAAACATGGATTGTTATCTATCTTTATGCAGAATTGATCTCGCCAGAAGATTTGCTGCAAGCATGTTCTCTCTGGGAGAAGTTTGACGTGTATGTAGGAATTTCTTAAATTTGTTTATTTGAAAGCATGGATGCACCTTTGTATGATAATGCAAAATATAAATGCTAGTCTTCATTACTTGTAATAAGTGAAAAATAAATACCAGTCTATATCAGTAGCATTGTAACATGAGCTTGTTATTACCATAATATAATCTCGTTCTATGTTTGCAGCCCTGTAATGCTTCGAAAGTTTGATAGTGGAGTCATGGTCATCCAGAATAAGTCCCATAGTGATGAAGAGGTGATCTTATTATCTCTCTGTAAGCTGTTTCATGTTGATAAGATTCTACAGTTGTGTGGGTTGAAACATATTTCATTTCTGGTGGAAATGATTTTGATTCCCAAATCGTCAGAATGATTCCTGGACAGGAATGAGATTCCTGGACAGGAATGAGATTCCTGGACAGGAATGAGATTCCTGGACAGGAATGAGATTCCTGGACAGGAATGAGATTCCTGGACAGGAATGAGATTCCTGGACAGGAATGAGATTCCTGGACAGGAATGAGATTCCTGGACAGGAATGAGATTCCTGGACAGGAATGAGATTCCTGGACAGGAATGAGATTCCTGGACAGGAATGAGATTCCTGGACAGGAATGAGATTCCTGGACAGGAATGAGATTCCTGGACAGGAATGAGATTCCTGGACAGGAATGAGATTCCTGGACAGGAATGAGATTCCTGGACAGGAATGAGATTCCTGGACAGGAATGAGATTCCTGGACAGGAATGAGATTCCTGGACAGGAATGAGATTCCTGGACAGGAATGAGATTCCTGGACAGGAATGAGATTCCTGGACAGGAATGAGATTCCTGGACAGGAATGAGATTCCTGGACAGGAATGAGATTCCTTATTTTATGCGGGGCCTATATTATATGGCTCCCATGTTTCTCTTGATTACTATGTTGTAAACACTGGAATAGGAGGAAGGAGAGAAATTATTTTTACTCTTGATTTTGCTTGAGTTTACTTACGTACGAAATTAAGAAGTATACGGATCCCAATTCAATATCTGTAAATACAAAAATTAGATTGATTTAGGTAGAAGTAGTTGATTCCATACTCATTTCTTCTCTTGCCTATTCCTTACTTCCTCGATTCACGACTTTCCTCATTCCAAGTAATAAGTTTTCCTAGAAAATGACAAAAATAAAATAGAAGAAGCAATAATACCAAAACATTGATTTGTCCAAAAATAAAAAAGACATTTTCTCCCATACCCGACATGGCTCGTGTAAAGCCTTTTCTGACTTGTGTTGAAGTTTCCCCCTTGAGTTTAATTGAGTAACTTGACTTACAATTAGCAACATCAAACTACATCATACTAATCAATCCTACAGCACAAATTCTTCATATCATCATCATCATCGTATGATCATCAAATGGCCAGAAACTGCCTGCAAGCGGCGGAACTAACCACCAGCGGCCGCCCAGTCCTCCTTCCAACGGAGATCGAATGCTCACTCCTCTCCACTGTAGACCTCGAATGCGAAGACCTCCCCAACTTCCCTCACCTCAAATCGGGTCTCCTCATTCTCACCACCCACCGCCTCTTATGGCTTCCCGAGTCCACCGCCGCCTCTTCAGCCTCCGCCATCCCTCTCGCCGCCATCACCCACATCTTCTCCGCCAAAAAGTCAATCAAGTCCATGTTCGCCTCACCCCGGCTCCGATTCCAGCTCTCGGTCTCGCCCGACGGCTGGGTTTTGGATTCGGGTTCTGGTTCAAGGTCCGTGGTGGTGACGGTCGTGGTCAGGGGGAAGGGCGATTTGGACGCCTTTTTGAACAAGTTTTGGGACAGCTGGCGGGGAAGGGCCTGGGAGATTGTGCATGAGCAGGCCGGCTCGGATGTTGCTTCGGGTTCCGGGTCGAGCTCTGGGATGTATACGAGGGAAGGGGCGGTGAGGATGGTTGGAGTGTCAGGGATTCTAAGGAAGGAGCAGGAGATGTGGGAGAGTACTGATAAGAGCTTGCAAGACGCTTTCCAGGACTTGAATGCTCTCATGGTAATGCTGCCTGTTTGGTTACTAAGATAATTGTTGAATTCCATGAATTTAAGTTTTGTATCAACTGGGAAAGTAGAATCTGGCTGTTCACTGAATGGGGGAAAATTCTGAAATCGATAGGGTAAATGTGCCTTTTTGTGTATGTCTGCATCTCAAGTATTTGATTTTTGGGAAAGTAATTTGCAATGCTGTGCTGGGTTGATGAGAATATGTGTTGAAGGACTTTTATTGAGAATTTTTGTCTTAGGCTTTTCGTTTTTGGGTTTGTGATCATATATGTTTTGCTTAGTTGCCGAAAAAATTGTTGAATGCACAGCTGAAGGCTATAATATGCGGCTTAGCTAGTGAACACTGGATTTTTATTTTTTATTTTTCTAAATTTTAAAAGTAATTGCATTTGAGTCCTGAAAGTAGGCTTGTATTCTTATTTTTTATTATATATTTTTGACTTGTGGGTGCATTCAGTGTAGATACTTTTGAACCAATGTTATGTTCTCTGTTTGTGAATGGCTTTAAGTTGTAGAGCAATATTAAATTTACAGAGTAAGGCTAAAGAGATGGTGATGCTAGCAGAGAAAATGAGGCAGAAACTTTTATCTGGCTCGACTTCTCAGCCCAGTGCGGAAAATGATGAAGAATTGGGTTCCAAACAAGAGATGCAAGATTGGTTGCTGAGTGTTGGTATTATATCGCCTGTTACCAAGGAGTCTGCTGGTGCTATGTATCACCAACAATTGTCCCGTCAGGTTGTCTTCTCTCTATATTCTTTGTGAATGAAACCACTTTGTTTAGTTTCTCTCTTTAGCAATTGATGATCAAGTGAACTGTAAAGTCAGATTGTATCACTGGAATATCAGTCTGTGCCATTGAAGAGAAAGTTAGCGCCATCCTTAGACCCTGAGCTATTCCTCGTTAAAAAGCAACAAAATGTAAACAATATTTCTAGACCAATCTCGTTTCAAAATAAATTTTTTTAAAAATTCTTGACCAAGCAATTTGAAGTTATGCTAGGAAATTTCTATTGTGCAATTCTGATTTATCTTGTTAAACTGTATTGTATTAACTTGTCTGATATACACGTTTATTCTTATTGGATGTTCACATTATTGATTTATGAAAAATACCTCATGTTGTTTATTAGTTTTTTATATCTTTCATCTTAGAGGAGAAAACTCATTTTCTGTTGTTTTTGGTAAATAGTTAGCAGATTTTGTCAGACTTCCACTTGAGAGATCTGGGGGAATGATGAATCTTATAGACATCTACTGTCTCTTCAATCGTGCTCGAGGCACAGGTTTTGTGTGATGATATCAGAGCTCTTGTTTTAATTTAATTTTGTTCCATGACTTTGTTAAGTTCTGAGTTCTTGTCAGGATGTTTAAAGGGTCAAACATGGATTGTTATCTATCTTTATGCAGAATTGATCTCGCCAGAAGATTTGCTGCAAGCATGTTCTCTCTGGGAGAAGTTTGACGTGTATGTAGGAATTTCTTAAATTTGTTTATTTGAAAGCATGGATGCACCTTTGTATGATAATGCAAAATATAAATGCTAGTCTTCATTACTTGTAATAAGTGAAAAATAAATACCAGTCTATATCAGTAGCATTGTAACATGAGCTTGTTATTACCATAATATAATCTCGTTCTATGTTTGCAGCCCTGTAATGCTTCGAAAGTTTGATAGTGGAGTCATGGTCATCCAGAATAAGTCCCATAGTGATGAAGAGGTGATCTTATTATCTCTCTGTAAGCTGTTTCATGTTGATAAGATTCTACAGTTGTGTGGGTTGAAACATATTTCATTTCTGGTGGAAATGATTTTGATTCCCAAATCGTCAGAATGATTCCTGGACAGGAATGAGATTCCTGGACAGGAATGAGATTCCTGGACAGGAATGAGATTCCTTATTTTATGCGGGGCCTATATTATATGGCTCCCATGTTTCTCTTGATTACTATGTTGTAAACACTGGAATAGGAGGAAGGAGAATGATTTTCATTCTTGGCCATTCAAGCTATGTGATGAATACAAATCTTTTTGTTTTGCTTTTGTGGTAATGATGAAAACAAATCTTGGCCAAGTAAGAGGCTAAAATTTACACATTGTCTGCATCTTTGATTATGATGTCACGGTCATTCTATATCAGAAGCCATTTCAAGTTGCTTGACACAACTTACTGTGTTTGTCAAATTAGGTTTTTGCTAGAATCAAGACCCTTGTAACAAAGCCCGATGCTCTTCGAACTGGGATAAGTGCCAGTGATGCTGCAATCACATTAGGTATTGCACCAGGCATGGCCAAGGAGCATCTTCTTACTGCTGAAAGCAAAGGTACACTGTTGCACAACTTTGTTTGACAATATTCTAATAATGTTTTCTACATAGAAGTTATGTTTCCTATCAAAAGGAATTTCTAATATTTTTTAAATTTTGATTAATATTGGATATTGTTGGCAGGTTTGCTATGCAGAGATATAAGCCCCGATGGCTTTCGCTTTTATGTTAACCTGTTTCCTGAAATCGATCCAAATGACATGTTCTCGTAAGTGAAATCTGTGTTGATCTTGCAAGTCTGATTTTTCTCCTTACTTTATGTTTGCCAAATGTGAAATCTATTGACAAAGCTGCTTGTCAAATGTACTTCAATTTAATTTAATTTACAATCTAAGCATCTTCAAAAAGATTTTAATTAGATCAACCTCTCCAATAATTCTTATTCTGTGGTGGAATTGGTTTCTTTTGCTATAATTTCTCATTAATTGATTCTTATTGTCTTGTAATAAATAGTCTGTGTCTTACCCTGTGGGTCAGTATTTCGTTTACTCAAATCATTATTTAGATTTAGTAACTCGTAATAACTTTTACATTCTCCCCTTTTCCAGCAGTGGTTCATTTGGAAATGTGAATAGCAAGCTATCACTCTTTTGTTGGGTTGTTGTAAATTTCCAGGACAATGTGTTTATACTCATGTACCCACAGATATAGGGTAGGAGCTACCAGATTGAACACTGACTGATGACTGTGACTGCATAATGATGCTTGGATGTAGATATCTTATGTTTTTTGGTGTCTTTGGTGTATAGTCAATAAAACTTGGAATAAAGTTGTGTTTACATTGTTTAGTTGAGTATGGTGACAATTAAGCTAGTGATGGCTGTAGGACATATAGTCAAGATTTCCAGTTTTCAGAAATGTTGATACTTGTAGTAGAATTGGCCAGCTGGAACTATTGATTCTTAACTAACTTTGAATTGTGGGCATAGCCTAGACATTGGGTTCAAGACATACATCACAAAAGAAGGATGAAATTGAACCTTATGAAATTAGGATAGTGCACACAATGCATGCGTCTGTGCATGAATATAATGGTCACTGTTCAATTTATGAGTGTACACAGTCCAATCAATTCACAAAATTGAAATGGCTGTCTGAAAGTCAGGTAGACAAAAGGAATGCATCCCTATTCCTTTTCTCTATGTGCAGGACCCTCTGTAATTTTCTTAGGTTTATCCATTTTCTCACAATTCAGATCACTTTATTGAGTTTCCTTCTCATGTAATTCCTTTCCTCTGAAAATTCCCAAATGTTTATCCATTTTCCCACCTAATTTGTTATAGGCGACCTAAAAACAGTCGCTCTGGCATCACATTTTATGCTTTTCTGTTTAAACAGATATTAATGAAGATGATAAGGTGGTGTTAGGATCACTCCCATTTTTATTATATATAACAGATGCAAAACTTTTTGTATTTATTTCTAATAAGTATTTTGTTTTCTCGACAGAGTGAAAGATTATGGAATCTATAGCACTTGGTTAAGGGCGGCCTGCGCGTCTGGATGAGAGAGATGATTTACGCAGTAACCCCCTTCTACTTTTTTCATGCGGCAGAAAGCAGAAGCAAGACGGACATTAGTGGGTGAAAGCTGCTGAAATCAGAAGGAACTAAGACCGACACAAAATTGATGAATGCCAAGTATTTTCAGGCGAGTTTGTACCTGTTTATTGCTTAATTCTCCTGCAACTGTTCGAATTTTCTATATTGTGGTGGTTGCACGGACGTAAAGTTCCAGAACCATGCATCAAAGACATACTTACCTCCGTTTTGACAGAGGATTATTTGCAAAGTGCTTCTTCAGAGCCAATGAAACTTATCTGCTCTGTGTTTTATAAATACATCTACTTTGTAATTGAACATTAAAGCAGGGAAGATCGGGTGAGGCGAGATGCAGGCCTATCTACTTTTAAATTTTCTTTACCTCGCCCTCTTTTTCCCTCTTCCCAATGGCTTAATGGACATGGAAATAATCATGCTGTTTGTAACAAAACATTTAATTGATGATGCCATTATTTATGTCATGTCTTCTACGATGATGAATGAAACAAAGAAGATGCAAAGCCAAGGAGATAGAAGATTATTTAATACTAAATTATTGTGAACTCTCAAATGGGAAGTCTAATCTGTTCATACTTACTGGCAATCTTGTTAGGAATTATTTTATAAGTGTAGTTTAGTGGATCAATAATACCCCGAACTGGTATCTCCTATGAGGGGATTAATGATATCTCAAGTTAGCTATAACTTCATATTTAATTTTACCTCGTCTAGTTCAGGTGTGCTCACTTTTTTCTTTCCATTGTGCCCTGCAGTTATCCCTGAACGAGGAGTAAAGAGTGATAATTTCTTCTGAATGTGGAAGTTGGATCATCTCTTCAGTTTCTCACTTTTTATTTATTTTTTATTTTGGTCCTTTTTTACGACAATACCCATCTCAACTTTAAATATTAATTTTCCAGCAGCAATTGATTTTTATTTCTTTTTTGTTTGAGGGGTCTGTCCAATTCTTTTTGGGTTAAACGTGTGACCCAACTGCTTTTAGCTTGGCTTTATAATAGTAGAGATGTTCCATTGCCAAAAGATAATTTGCACTCTTGCATTTTGTGTGTGGTTACATTGGAGTTCAGACAGGTTCGAACTGGGGGGAGGGGGAAGCCACCACCAATATCACATATTTTCTTTGCGATTATATTGGAGAGAATTATTAACCTAAAAATAATTACAACGTATTCGGTAACATGTGCAGTAATTCTAGAAAAACAAAGATGTCTTTCGGTACAATCTGTAGTTGGAGGCTGTGTACAATCGGTGTTGATAATGCGTTGGATATGTAATTTTGTTTATAAAAAAATCGGATTTTGTAAAGATATATTATTCCATCATCCATCATTGCATAATTCACAGAAGAATGAAACAATTCATGGTTGTTCCACTTGAAGAGGGGAAAATGTGAACAATGTTTAGATATCCAAGTGGAACATTAATAAAAAGGGAAAGATGTACCGTGTCCACTAAGATACGGAAAGATGAGAGGCTATGATGTTTTTCTATGTTAGGTTGGGATATATTGGCATGAGTGCTATTACCATGTCCGATAAACTTGTGAATATTGAGGATTTTTCTAGTACTCAAGGATATTCGACTACGGTTGAATGAACAAGACTTACCTCCTTAAAAAAAAACAAATATTTGTGAAAACGTGAGGGAAAATCACAATTTTTTTGTTTAGCTTTTCATTGGGAATTTCCTCTTCAACATCTATTTTCTATCAACAATTCAATAGAAAAGATTGAAGATATAGGGATTGAGATAGGGATCACCATTTTGCTCGAGGCCCATGGGCCAAAGTGGGTCTGCCTGGCCTGGTCCATTGTTTAAGCTCAATTGGCTCAACCTGCTTTAAGATTGGGTAGGGTTTGGGTCAAGATTGGCCTAGCCCAGTTAAGCATGTCTAGGACCGGCCCGTGCTCATAAATATAACAATAAAGTTAACCCACTATTACATTTTCCACCAATGAGAGCAACTTCAAAGCATTGAAGTTACTGTTGGGCGCGATACGGGATGACAAAGGATGAAGGACTTCCCAGTGTCAATCCCGGAAAGGATAATCGGGACGGGACGGGACGAGATGATAAGGATGTTTCTCAGGACACGTCTAAGCCATACCAAAACCAAAAAAGACCTGCCATTTTTCCTATATAATACATTGAATTTTAGAAATCAAGCCTCATACAATCAAGATCTACGAAATTAATTACAAATCAAGAATCAAGCCTCATACAGTTAATTCAAGACTTGCCAAATGAATTACAATCAAGAATCAAGACTCAAACTCAAAGTAACTCAACAAACCTCAATGGTTGGAAATTAAATTACAAAAAAAAGTAACAAAAAACCAAAACATAATGGAAATCTCACAACCAAAGTTTAAAACACAAAGAAAAATTTTACATTAACAAAATAGTTTACAAAGAATAACAAATGAGCAAGATACTTGGTTACTTGGCATGTCCATTTCCCTTTGGACCTGAAGCTACTGTGTTTGTACTGGTGGAAGCTTAGTACTTGCGTATTCTATAGAGAATAAATCCACACAATCATAAAAAATGCTTAGAAAAAAGCCTAATCAAATTAAAAACAAATGCAACATTATAAAGTAATAACATACCTAATTCAACAGTCATAAAACTTATATTCTTCAGGAGTAGGTTCATCTTCTAAAATGGTGGAAATGTCATCTCCCTTCAAACAATTTTGCATACATATCAATGTCTCCACTTATCTAGGAGTTAATGAACTCCTAAATGCATCAATTACTCTTTTCCCAGTGCTAAAACAGCTCATTTGTGATCATTGAAACTTGAATGACAAGAATATCCCTTGCAGTTGCTGCCAACAAAGCGTACTTAGGACTATTGAGCTTCCACCACAACAAGATGTCAAAAAAAGACCCCTTGGTTGTTAGTTCCAAAGGATTTTGCAAATAGGAATCCACTTCATGTGCCACTACATCCTCCTTGCTCTCATCCACCACTTTTATCTAATCGTCCATTATATCATCAACATCTTGTGAATCTTAATTCAGATTATGTGGAGCAGAATTTACATTCCCACTTCTCGTGTGAATTCCATCATCAAATCTAGGTGCATACTCTTCACACATAGACATCATCAAACTTCTCTTTCCTAAACAGATGTGTCACATGCCTAAGCTTGAATCTAGGGTCCAAAATAATAGTAACAACCAGAATCACATATCTTCTGACAAGACCCGACCTAAATTCCACTTTGGAATCTCAGCCGAACCCTGTGCGTGTCCAACACCTAGCAGGTGTCGGGCACACTTGACCAAATTGCCCTTTTTAACTAAGACTCAAAATTCTTTTAAGGTTTGACTTCTGCCGAAAATTCGGCAGAGTCTCCCCTGTAATTCGCTCGTTTCCCAAATTTTTCACCTGTATAAAACACAATTCTATAATCCCAAATGTTCAGCATACAAGAATTTTAACCATCGTGCTTGGGATGACATAGGAATCATTTTAGGGCCCAAAGACCTGTCATAATGTGGCCCACACGCCGCAACAGGCGCAGACAGCGTGTGGGTGTCCAAAGCAATTTCGGCAATCGGAAAATCTCCAAACAGCCGGTCAAGACCTATACCTACATGATCAAAACAATGAATGGAGCAACTTTTGTTCTTCGACCATGGCCAAAAACTAACTGGAACTAGCCAGAATGAAGCTGAAACCGTGAGCCCTAAGTGGGTGTTTTGAACGATCTCTAAAACCTCCAAATTGATCTACAATACATACATAAATGGATAGAGCACGAAGAGTAGACAAAGTTTCATACATCACTTGACGAAAACGGTGGCCGGAGTCACCGAAAACGGTGTCGAAAACTTCGAAAATCGTCGACACTTCCAGTCGTTCCAGCAGCGAATCGTTGGGTGTTTTAGCTAGGAAATAGGCTAGGTTAGGCAAAGGATGAAGATACGAAGATTTTGGGACCGGTCTTGCCTGAACCGGTGGCCGGAGTTGGGAGAAATCGTCAGCCAAAGTGGCTGGCCTGTTATGCCTTAAGGAGAGGGAGAGTGTCGCAAGAGAGAAGAAGATAAATAGCACCTGGTTGCTACAGTAACAAATTAAAAAATTCCCACTACGTCCTTTTCGTTTCTAGACCTTTCCTCCTTTGTTACAACTTAGAATCGGCGTGCTGCATGTCTACGAACTCGTATCGTCGAGCTCTACGCAACGGTACCACCCAAATCCCCAAATTCTTTTCCGAACAAGAAGTCAACTTTTAAACCCATTAAAATATTCCCAAGGTAAAATTGTCATTTACTTGAATACTTTAATAATTAAATATTAATTTAGGATCGGGTTATTACATCTTCAAATTTGACAAAGTACTTGTTGTATTTTTTTTCTCATTTTGGATGCCGTATCAACCAACACTCTGTTTTTGAACCAGTGGCCATCTTGGTGACACAAAAAACTTATCAATCTCTTTTTCTATTGCTAAAATAGAATGGAAAGCTTTGTTGATAGTGGGGTGCAAAGATGCACTCACCTTTAGTGTGACCTCATAAAAACCCCTCAAGAACTTCACATAAATAGTAGCATTGTCCCAATTATCTTCACTTGGTGGTCCAAACCTAATATGGTTACTATTGCTCACAACCACACCATCCTCATCAACTTCATGTTCTCATTCCTTGAACTAAGCCAAGAAAGGGTTGTCATCATCCTCCCCCATTCTTACAAGAACTTTTTTATATTTGAAGGTTGCATCCAATATTATAAATGTTTAATTCCACCTTTTGGGGACATCCATGCAAACCATACCTTTGATGGATAGTCCCTTTGCGTCCACATAAGTTCTAAAAAACTCCAACCTTTGAGAAAAAGTCCTAACATACGTAACAGCATTTCTAATGGCCAAAATAGACTTAGAAAGCCTCTTCAAACCACTACCTACTATTAGGTTTGTGATGTGAGCAAAACATCGCACATGTAGGTACTTCCTTTGCAAAACATGTTCTACTTTATCCTTTTTATTCAACTTTGACCTAACCAAATTTATAGCCACTTTATTGGTAGATACATTATCCACAATTATCGCAATCACCTTTTCTATCCCTCACTGAAGCAAAAATTTTCAATGAGTTTCCCTATGGTTGCTCCTTGGTGATTGAAAATAACACAAAAGTTCAAAATTCACTTGTGCATTTTCCACTCACAATCAATAAAATGGGCAATTAGCACCATATAGTTACAGTTTTGGACAGTTGTTCAAGTGTCAGTAGTGAGGACCTAGTTGCCCTCAAATCTTTCTTCAACTTCAAATTATGCTCATCATACATTTTCAGAAATTGTCTCACTATTGTTTACTGCTAGGAATATTAAACAAAGGGTAAGCAACACTCCGAATTTCCTAGAGAGGCTATAGAGAAATGTCTTGTTTTTATAAGCTTGAGAGTGATGAGAGAGAGGTTGTAGAGTAAGAGGAAGTAAAAAGGTTGAGAGGGACAGTAGAGAAAGAAGAAGTGAAAAGACTATAGAGAACGAGTAACAAAAAAATAAAAATTTGCGAAAAGGGAGTTTTGGGTCCCGCATAAAATCTTTATAATAAAAATCATTTCAAAACGTGCAAGGCATGTTGTAGTAGTTAATCAAACTCGCAACGCATCTATGTATGTTGTAGAATAAGGGGGGGTGTATTCAATTAGGATTTTAAAAGATTATTTTGGGATAAATAAGTCTTGTGGTATTCAATTAAGACTTTTAAATAATCTAAACAAGTCTTATGGTATTCAATCAGGACTATTAGGATTTTTTAAAGAGGGTGTCCAAATCTAGTGCTATTCAATCAAGACTTTAAACAAGTAACAAAAAGTCTTTTGGTATTCAAAAACTTGCTAATTTCGAAGGATTTTTTTTAAATAGGGAATTGGTGTGACTTTTTAGTGGGAGGTATAAATACCAAACCCTATAAAAAATCCCACCCTAACCCATCAGACTTTTTACATTGGATTTTTTTTTGTCTGCTAGAGAAGACGAACAGCTCTTCGTGAAGATAAACAGCTCTTCAACAAGGTATTGCTTCCTTATCGTGATATGTCTTCTTGTGTTAATTGTCTGTGTCTATTGTTTCGATTTATGGTCTGTGCCTTTTTCGTGCTGTGCCTTTTTCGATTTTTAATGGTCTGTGTCTATTGTTTCGATTTATGGTCTGTGCCTTTTTCGTATTCATACCATCGGCTTGTACTTTTCTCTATTGTTTATATATGGTTTGTTGACTTCGTAACCATGCTGATTGTCTTGTACTTTTCTCTATTGTTTATATATGGTTTGTCTTGTACCATGCTGATAGGAATTGTTTATATATTGGTGTCGTCTTGAAGAAATTATTATTAAGTTTTGAATTGTATGGAGAGAGAGAACTGAAATCAAACCCAAAAAAGAAAACCTTCATGTTTGTATTGTATGGAGAGAGAGAGAACTGATTGGGTCTTGAAGCACGAGTTTTGCATTATTATTGTTGTTGGGTTTCATTAAGGAGATTTCCTTTTTCATTCAGCATTATTATTGTCTGTGGTAAATCAGTTTTCATTAACTAATAAATTTCTTACATATGTTGTAGTAGTAATTTAATGGGGGATTCACAACAAGGAAATAACAAAGGAAAGGGCAAAGAGAAAGAGAACTATGAATCTTGGACCATGGACGATACCAATGAGTTGTTGCATTCAATACCAAATTTGGATGACAATACTTGTTTCATGGCGGGTGAATTGCTTAGTAATAAAGCAAAGAAAGACTTGTTCTTGAAGATGTCATTAGAAGAGCGCTCATCTTGGATAAAATTCAAGTTAGGATGATTTTAGTATTTTGATCATATTGGGTTTTGTTGAACTATATTTTTGTTTGTGCTATTTTGCTTCTACTTTGGTTGAACTATTTCGTACTTTGGTTAAACTATTTGGGTACTTTGGTTGAACTATTTGGGTTATAATTTGGTTGAACCATTGTTATTGTAATTTGGTTGAACTATTGTTATTGTAATTTGGTTAAACTATTTTCACAGCTTTTACTTTTTTATTTGGTTAAACTATTTGGACAGCTTTTACTTTTTTACTTGGTTAAACTATTTTGATAGCAACTTCACATACATATTATATTCTTCTTTTTACTATTTTGCAGTCTCGTATATTTTTATATATACGAATAATGTCACAATCGAACATGTATGAAGGTAATGACATAGAGGAAGAAGAAATTGATGACGAAGATATGGATGATGAAGAAATAGATGAAGAATTTTATGAATCCATTTACAGTTCAGTGATGGCAATTTATTCAGTAATGCATGTGCTAAATCAGTTTCTGAATATGATGCGTGGTGAATATATTGAACGTCCATTAACTCGACGGCGAATTACTAGCTTTGGATATGACTATATACATCAAGCATTAAACGATGATCCTGCAATCTTTCGACAAGTATATAGAATGTATCCAGATGTATTCCGGAAGTTATGCTCAATTCTTAGAGAAAAAACACTTTTGGAGGATACAAGATTTATTTGTGTCGAAGAAATGCTTGCAGCGTTCCTACAAATAGTTGGCCAAAATACTCGATATTGTGTAATTCGTAATACATTTGGCCGATCACAATTCGCTGCTAGTGAAAATTTTCACAAGATTTTGAAGGCCTTGAATTCAATAGCATCTGATTTGATGGCTAAACCAGGACCGGCTGTGCCCGCTAAAATAAGGGAAAGCACAAGGTTTTACCCTTATTTCAAGGTATGTAATAATTATCGAATTATAATAATATTGTTATTATAATATGTATTTTTCATAATATGGTTATTGTGATATATGAATAATTTTAGGATTGCATCGGAGCTATTGATGGTACACATATTCCGGCAATGGTGAGGGGGCGAGATGTAAGCAGTTATCGTAATCGTCATGGAAAGATATCACAAAATGTATTAGCAGCTTGTAACTTTGATTTGGAATTCATGTACGTTCTTAGCGGGTGGGAGGGTTCAGCTCATGATTCAAAGCTACTAAATGATGCTTTATCAAGGAGGAATGGACTTAAAGTGGCCCAAGGTAAGTACTTAATTTTTAAATGATAAATATGTTTTTTTTGTATTTTAACTTTTCATACTAATTTTATATGTATTGTATATATAATTAGGTAAATATTTTCTAGTGGATTGTGGGTTTCCTAATCGGCGCCAATTTTTAGCTCCATTTCGAGGTGTGCGATATCATCTCCAAGATTTTGCAGGTCATGGTAATGACCCTCAAAATGAAAATGAATTGTTCAATCTTCGCCATGCGTCATTGAGGAATGTGATCGAGAGGATATTTGGCATTTTTAAATCTCGATTCACAATTTTTAAGTCAGCGCCTCCATTTCCATTTAAGACACAAGCAGAGCTTGTGTTAGCATGTGTAGCACTACATAACTTTCTTCGCAAAGAGTGTCGTTCTGATGAATTTCCAATTGAACCAACAGACGAATCTTCATCTTCAGTATTACCAGTTAATGAAGAAGATAATTTGGAACCTATTGTTCAAACCCAATTGCAGCAACGAGAAAATGCTAATGCATGGAGGGCTACCATAGCTTTAGATATGTGGAGAAATGCTACTTAGGAGGACATGAAGCTACATCAAATTGGCTATTAAAAGATTGGGAAAATTTTATTGGCTTTTACTTTAACTTGTCTTTCTTTGTTATCTTTTTCATTGACTCTTGTAACTTTGAATGTTTGCTTTTATTTATTGTTCCATTCCATTTGATCCCGTTTCTATTATCGCTGATGCAAGTGCCCACAACTTTAAGCAATTGACTTTCATTGGCTTTTTTATTTATGGCTCCATTCCATTGTTTGAACCAAGTGTCCGTAGCCTAGTAACCTTGCTCATCATCCGACTGTGTCAGGACTCACCAGTTTGATAAAGATGTCATTGTTTTCCTTCTTGTTTGAAAGTTTCTCTATTGTTTATATATGGTTTGTCTTGTACCATGCTGATAGGAATTGTTTATATATTGGTGTCGTCTTGAAGAAATTATTATTAAGTTTTGAATTGTATGGAGAGAGAGAACTGAAATCAAACCCAAAAAAGAAAACCTTCATGTTTGTATTGTATGGAGAGAGAGAGAACTGACTGGGTCTTGAAGCACGGGTTTTGCATTATTATTGTTGTTGGGTTTCATTAAGGAGATTTCCTTTTTCATTCAGCATTATTATTGTCTGTGGTAAATCAGTTTTCATTAACTAATAAATTTCTTACATATGTTGTAGTAGTAATTTAATGGGGGATTCACAACAAGGAAATAACAAAGGAAAGGGCAATTTGCTCTTCCGGGTTATTCTGAAATTTTATTTCTTGGGTATATAACTTGTGCTATGTAAATCCACTTAAGTATTGCTAGTATAGAATTGTCGTGGAAATGATCTCAGTGGGTGCTCGTTATGTGTTTGATTAAATGCCCAAAAGTAATGTGTGCTCTTGGACACCTTGAATATGCTCTCAGTGGGTTGTATTTCTGTGAGTAATGCAAGCTCGTGGTGTGTGGTACAGTTGGATTGGAGAGGGTCCTTTTTGAGGCCAATCCCATGCACAGATGGTGTTTTCATTTTAATTGTTTCTCAGAATACAAATTATAGCATGTTGTGGTTTGCAGACTTGTTTCTCAGAATGCGTGAGGATGAGCAGAAAATCCAATCTCATTAGTTAGCATCATACAAAAAAAAAAAAAATCCATGTGGTCCTTCCAAATCTTATAAATTCTTATGATATAAATCTTTAAAATCCAAACATAAAAAATCCGGAATATAAAAAATCTTTAAAAAAAGTCCTTTCAAGTCATTATGTTCCTAATTGTCTTTTAAAATCCACTGGACTTATTTATCCATAAATAGTCTTTTAAAATCTCAATTGAATACACCCCCCTAAATCTTTAACAACATGCAACACTCGCATGTTGTAAATAATTTTTTTATTCACAATTTTAACAATGCACAATTATATCACGTTGTAACAAAGAATGATTCACAACACGCATTAAACGCACGTTGTTAAACATGATGATTTACAACACACATTAAATGCACGTTGTTAACTTCATGTCGTTATATGACATTTTTCTTGCAGTGGGAGATGATAATTGTTCGAAATCAATGGCTTTAGTTTTGGGCTATGTTGTCCAATTCCTACCACAATGGCTTTGGTGCTTTCTTGTCCCATAATATCACTTACAATATTTCCCCGTTCTCATCATTCATAAGAAGAAGAAGGATGTTTCCAAGCAACCCTTGGTCAATTGGTGACATAATAATATACGTAACATACATTAAAGTAGAGGTTGCTTACTCCATCACATTTTGAGCCACACTATTACATTAATGAAAACTTTTCATGAGTTTATATTTACATTTTATGGAAGTTCAATCCTATAATATGTGAGTTTATGACATGTGTATTGGGTACAATCAATGATCTACATATCATTTAGATTAGTTTAAATTCAAATAATGTATTAAAAACTCTATTTTGTGACTTATTATTTAAGTGTAAAACACAAATAAATCATCATTTGATTTGATTCAATAAGACCAGTTAGCTAATGCACTGTGCTTGTCTTAGGATATTCAACTCATATTCGTACATCAAAATATTGCATTTAAGTCAACCATAGCTAAGTGGTAAGAACATTTGCTTATGGATGAGTGACCTCAGATTCGAACTCCAAAGACATTTCCCCTAACCCCTTCTAAACTTTGGCATTTTTTATATATAAAAAAACTCATGGATATTGATAGTACCGAAAAGGAAGTAGTTGGTGGTCTCGAAATCTCATGCTACAGCCCATGGGCTAAAGTGGGTAGCCTGAGGCCGAATGACATTGCATTTTTGGGCTTAAATTCCCTTTTTTTTTTTTTTTTTTGCAATTTTGATTACATAGCTCATTTGGTAAAACCCAAAATATATGCTTTCATTGAAGTCAATGACATAGAATTGGAGAAGCTGGGGGGAGTGCTACTTCTCGAAATAGCTTTCTCATAAATCAACGGTGCCATTTAATGATTTTTTTTCAAAAGCCAGATCATACCCTTATAAACTTTTCTTATTGGCAAAAGGGGCTTTAGAAGAATGAAGTGTGATAAGTTGGTCCAAGAGACCCAAGTGGCCCACATCACCCCCTATTACTATCCATAGTGACAAGGAGAGAGCCTTAGCCTTCTCATGTGCTTTTATAAAAGCACCTCTTTACCTCATTTCTCTTTAAGGTTTTGAGTTTTCAAAGAGTTAGGGAGGAAGTGAGAGAGAGCATCAAATCTCTCACATCCCAACAGGCTAAAAAATGGGTCCATCAAGGAGGTATTGCTAGCACCACATCGCCTTCTTGTGTATCATCATCCATTCCAAAGAAGAGCTTGGTGTGGAGTCTTTGGAGGTCACTATTTTGGGACTTGGAGAAGAAGAAGAAAATGGGTCTTACCACCATTCTTTGGTGGAATACTTGGGTTGGTCTCAAGTTACACTCTAAGGGTGAGTTCCTCTCCATCTTTCTCTTCTTACTTTCTTGCAAAGTAGTTAATGTAGGACATCAACCCTCTTGAGTTTTGAGATCCTTTTAAAGGTTTTGACTTTGGGCTCTAGTTTTGTATAAAGTCTTATGTTGCACAACTCGTAAAATTTTGTTGTCTACATGCCTTAATGAACCTAGCTATGTTTTTATGAAAAATCCAATCTTTCATTCAAGTGGTATCAATAACTAAATTTTCAAAGGATGATGCGCCTTATGGGTTTTGGAAAACAATATGGGTTTGATTTTTTAATATATGTGTTTATTTGATGCCTATGATTGTACGAATCTTTGTAAACCACATGTTATAAGAGTTATAAAGGCAATAGAGGCATGAAATGAAAAGGCACGAGCATGAACACCATAGAGGGGCTCGCGACATAGAGGGTCTTTTTTGTTTTTTTATGTGTGTTTGTTTCATCTTCCCATGAAAGTATGTTGTTTGATATAGTTGTCTTAGTTGATGCCATGAAAAACTGTGAAGACCCGAATTTTTAAAAGTATATATATTTGGGGATTAAATGTTTTGCTATCTATTTAGTTTATAATTACATATTTAAATTGATTATATATAGTTGTCTTGGTACATGTTATACTTTCATAAATATTATTATTAATTATTACGAATAGTACTGTACTGATAAGTATATACTTTAAATTCTATATATACTAAAACCCAATCCAACTGATCCTTGTAGCTAAGCACAGTAAATTTACGAAAATGCCCCTATTTTTAA
Organism: Prunus avium; assembly: GCF_002207925.1. Next base: position 282,483 of record NW_018921371.1, read on the forward strand.
CTGTTCAACCAACTTCTTTTCTTTCCTGACACAGTAAAATCACGATTTTATCCTTAGCTGATTGCTTTGTGTTTTCCTCGTTTTGCCCCCCCTGCTTCGAATCTAACCATGTGTATGTTCCTTCTTGAGAGGCGCATGGTTCTGTTTGAACTAGCTAGTTCGACAGCTTCAGGGGCAAAGATGGGAGAGCTGGATTGGTTCTTCGATGTCCATCTGGAAGCTTCTACTTTTTTACGGAGCCATCTATTTTTCCTTTTGCTTTTCAGATTCAACAAATTCCTCTTTGTTTCAACCTTTCTCTCTCTTCTTTTCCAGACCATTAGTTTCGGTTGCCATTGTCCAACAACTTCTTTGCCTTCTTCTTTTTCGATTCGAAAATCAATCTCCATCTCTGATCATAGTTTTGAACTCATCAGCTTCGGCTTTCATCGTGTGAGCAACTGGGGTTTCTGTGGTTAGTTCTTTTATCTTAACCTCTATTGAATTTGGTTTTCATTGTCTTTTTTCTTTTTTATTATTGGGGTTTCTGTCAAACTATGAGTTAATAATCATGTTATTTGGGTTTATCAATTATGTTGTTTGATAATAAAAAAATGAGCTTTCTAACCCTAATCCCTCTAATATCTGAGTATGTTGTTGAATCTTTTGGGTGTTTTGCCAAGGTTAATTTTAGGCCAGAGCAATGGATTGAAACATTTGAGCATGTTGTTGAATGTTTTGAGTGTGTTGAGTTATTGAGCTTTGTTGACTGTTGTTAGAATATAGATTCGAACCCTTGTGTTTTTGTGAATACAGGCAGATATAAAATAAGTCCAATGGATTGAAACATTTGAGCATGCTGTTGAATGTTTTGAGTGTTTTGAGTTATTGAGCTTTATTGACTGTAGATTCGAACCCCTGGGTTGTTGTCAATACATGCAGATATAAAATAAGTAAAAAATAAGTGCAAATGAGCCTTTTCAGTTTTAAATCCTGCAAGACAAAATTGAGGAGTTGAAATTTCTCAATCAGTTGTGTGTTTGTTTGGTATAGCTTGCTAAAACAAAGAAGCTGATGTGGTTAGCTTAGGTACATGCTTTTTAGGGATTGAGCAAAACAAATCTGTTTGGTATAGCTTGCTAGCATAAAGAAGCTGATGTGGTTTGCTTAGCTACATGCTTTTTAGGGATTGAGCAAAACAAATTATAAAAATGAATGATAATGATCTAAAATATCATAAAATTATTCATTTAGCACTCAATTAGGCAACAAGAGTAGATAGATGTAAGTAGTATGCAATGATTCATTTTCAAATAGTCATTCCAAACAATATAAAAGCGAAACAATTTTTGAAACAAATGGTTACCCTGTATATAGATGTTGTGACGACCCAACAAAATTTGTGATAAAAAATGGAATACAAATTGATAACAGTTTTGTAGTACCTTACAACTCTAAATTACTGCTTAGATACAACGCTCATATAAATGTTGAATCATGTTGTCAATCAATGCTTATAAAATATCTTTTCAAATATATTAACAAAGGTTCAGATAGAGCTAGAGTAGTTTTCCAAGAGAACCAACAAGATGAAATACTAGCCTATCTAAATTGTAGATACATATTTCCATATGAAGCTTTCGCACTCACATATGGCCATGACGCCGTCTTACCCCTCGAGATTTCGGTAAAATCTTTAAGGGTGGCTCGCCACGCTAAATGGAGTAAGGATGAGTATAACCAGGCGATGGCTCAAGAGCTAGATGATCTTGATGAAGTTCGACTTGAGGCTTTGGATAAATTAAAGGCCCAAAAAGAAAAGGTGGCCAGGGCGTATGATAAGAAGACCAAGGCCAAGAGTTTCGGGGTTGGAGATTTAGTATGGAAAACTATTCTGCCATTAGGAACGAAAGATCGTAGTTTTGGTAAATGGTCTCCAACCTGGGAAGGACCTTTCCTCGTCAACCAAGTTTTAGGAAAATAAGCATATAGGTTGAGTTATGAGAGTGGTCGTCTCCATGATTCACCCATTAATGGCCGCTTTCTGAAGAAATATTACCCAACGGCTTGGGAAATGGCGGAGAGGTAGTCCGCCGCAAAGAACCATCTCATAATAAAACAATGTTTTTATTGGAAGAACGGGCCACATAAGAGGACTTCTTACAAAAGATATATGGTCTTGGGTTTCAATTTGCTTACCTCTACACCAATTCAGAGCTAAACAAATCGAGGGGGCAATGTTTGGTGGTGGTGAGAATTCACCAAACCCGAGTGCCTTTTGGAAATAGAGAATTGGTTGGGTGTAAAGAATAGAAGTCGGCCGGGGGGAGAGGCTTGAGCCCTCTTCTCTTGAAGCTGCCTCACCTGCTCATCAATATCTGCGACCTCCTGTTGTATCTGGCGGGCAATCTCGATCTCCTTCCTCATGGTTGCATTACGTGAGGTAATCCATTGCTCCAAGTCTTGGCCCATCCTTTGCTCCTCCAGAAGAGAACGGCGACGGGAGACAAACTTCTCCACCTAACCAAAGAGATATGTGATCATAGCGTCCGAGCATGGGTTTAAAAAAAAGCCAGAGCTCGCCAAAGTCTCAATGGCAGCCTTGAGTTTGTCCCTTTCATCCTTGTCCTCTAAGGACATGAGGTCTCTATCTCTGTATGACTGAAGGAGGGCCTCAGCCCCGGAATCTGGTAGGGCCCCGGTCGTGGTGGAAGAAGTGGCAAGACGAGTAGAAGCTTTTGCCGAAGATATAGATGCATCCCACTGATCGAGGAAGCCAAAAATGTCACCAGAGGGCTGCGAGAAAAATGGGCATTATATTTTCAAGTAAAGAAAGTAAGTTGCATATGTATATATGTATATATTGCTTGTTTTCATACCTGATCAGGAGATGATTGAGGTGCTTCTTCGTGAGGGACCATGGCCAAGCTTCCATTATCCACCGCCGATGGATTCATGGTAATCTTGGCAAGAGTAAAGGATGAAGACTCTCCAACCTAGCAAAAGGGTATGAGGGTTAAAATAATGGCACATATATTTGAAATAAGCATGAAAGTGTCGAGGCTTACCTCAAGTTGGAGTTCGGACGGAATAGCATCGACCACCAAGGCAGGAGCTACCGAGGTCAGCATAAGGATGGGCTCAGGTGGTGCACTTCCGTCGATGGGAAAAATGGGCTGAAATTTGGCCTCAGTGGCCGCGGTGTTAGCCGAAGAAAGTTCAGGGCCAGAAATGGCCGGCTAACATGTTCGAACATTGAAAATAAGGAATTGCGGGCAAGTATAGAAGAAACTTTGAAAATATGAAATTTTAATGAACCTGAGAGTTTGGAACGTGTGGGAAGTCTTCCTCTGTCAGCTCGGTCACATGCTCCAGGGCATGATCCTCGGGCATGGGAGTAGTCTCGTGTAACCCTGTGGAAACCTCTTCTAGGTGTCCAATGGAATTGACCTCGGTCGACTAAGTTTGAAAATGTATTAAGCATAAAAGAAGTAAAAGAAAATTCAAACAGCTAAGGAAATGAAGCTACCCCATCCTCGCCCACCGAAGTCATGACTTGTGCCCTAATTTCCGTCTCAGGTGCGGAATGTTGAATTTCCTATATTTTTGGGCGTAGAAGTGAGTTTGGGCCAGTAGAATTAATAAATGAAAGTACACATAGATATAAGCTTACCAAAGCGATGGGCAGAGTAGTGGCCGATTGCACGGCCCCAATCGAATGAGAAAGAGAAGGTTGCTCCGCCAGCCTTGAGGAACCTGCAACAAGTTTCGTTAGTTAAAAAATAAAAAAAATAAAAAAATAAATAAAAAAATGGGGTGCACGGCCAAACCTTGAGGCGAGAGGATGCGCTGAGCTTTTCTAGGCCGAAGGAATGATTGTGGGGGCACAATATTTCCGGCGGGGGTATTTGCTAAAAATTAGGAGATTTAATTTTTTAGAGATGCCCATTAAAAAAAATTCAGAAGGATGGAAATGCAAATCTTCAAAAAAGGCCAAAATAATCATGGAGAGTAGTTTACCTTGGACGGGGGCATTGGGCCTTTTCTCGCCCCGCCCAGGATTAGCATCGGTGGGATTGGCGGAGCTCTCTCTCTCAATAATGTCGGCAGAAGGACTTTCCTTCCCGGCTGTGTCAGCTGTGAGATTTGAATTGTTAGAAAGTAGGAAGATAGCCAAAATTAAAATGAGAAAACGTGTGAATATTTTACCTTTTGCTTGGGCCTTGTTCTTCTCTTTCTCTTGCTGGTAGGTTAATGAGCATGGGCAATGCCTGAAGATTCTACCTTCAATCTCCGAACAAGGTTGAGAAAACCAACCGGCCGACATCTCTTTCCACCAATGGATGAAAATATTAGAGTTACCAAATTGGGGATCTCTAATCGGAATGCTGAAGGATTTCACCAAGTCTTAGTTGAAATTCGTCAAGGCGGTGACTTCTTTTGCATCCTTGAATTCACCCCGCCAAGAAGAAAGCAGGTTGACGGAATCCATGGGCGGAATCGGGATGTTCTGAATGAAACCAAGTTGGTAGCCGGCGGTGGCGGGATAATAAAGTTCACCACCACAATGATAATTGCCACCTTTGTTCACCATTAGGCCGTATGGAAGATCTCGGCTAATGAGGATGCTCGCCCACATATTATGCCTCTCCTCCTTTGTCTCTGCCGTAGAATATGAGGAAAGATTCATGGCTAGATAATCCGGGAAACGGTGATCTGAGCAAATGGAGAGATGCTCCCTGGTCCTCTCTTGGCACTCATAGAAAAATCGGAAGCAATCCTCAACATAATGCTTCCGGCGTGGGGTGTTGAGCAGGGGTGGACCCAGAAGAGCCTTATCGTTGGGGCAAACGGTGGCGGGACTTAGTTCCGGAAAATAGAGCTAGAGCCACAATTGAAAAATCCATATAGGGCCAAAAGCATGGTAATCCATGGGTTTAGTAATTACCTCACGAAGCCCTCTATAAAGATAGGCAAGAAAGATTGGGCCCATGGCCACTTGATGGCCATCTACAAGTACTTCCGCCAAGGCTTGGAATTCCTTAGTAATCCCACCGGATTTTGGGCATGCCAGGAATTTGCACAACCACATCACAAGAAAAGCCACATGCTCAGTGTAGGATACGTCATTGATGGAAGGGGGGTCGGTGGGCTCTTCGCTATGGCCACGATACTTTTTCATCTAACTCCAGGAGGTTTTGATCGACTTGTGAAAATCTAAGCCCACCTTGGCTTCCCGAAGGTTGGCGGCCGAGAAATCATCTCCATGAGGGCGAAGGCCTGCAATGGCGGCCAAGTCTAGCAAGTCTAGCAATTGGTGGATGAAGACCAAAAGCATAGCTCTGCAATAACAAGAGATTGGTCGCAAGGAAAGGCTATTCCCGCACATAGGAGCAATGTATCATATATTCCGATTTTCTTCCAATGGCCCTTCAATTTTGGTTCTAAAATTTTGAACCAATGATACCAATCAAATTTACCTTCCGCCGAGCTCGAGTGGTCTAATTTCCCGGCGGCGGATGATACTTTCTTTGATGGAGCTTCTTTAGTTCCGGCGGAATCCATTTTGATGGGGGTCCCCGTTGGCCAACCTATGAAAGGCTTGGAGCTCTCCCAAAAAGTTGCCCATGTAAAGTCTGAAAAATAAGTTGGGCCATTTCTCGGCTGTGTCACCCACACCTTCGCCAACTTTTCTGGGTAGGCCGAGAAAAATGGGCCGAGAATATATTGGGCAGAGTTGGGAAAGGCATTGAGGAAGTAGGCAAATACCTGCTTGCCCAAGTCTTTGTCCATGGCCACTTTCATTTCTTTAAAAAATTGGGCACTATCATTTGGAATGGATTCCATCCTACAAACATGAAGAAAAATCGAATCAAAGGAAAATATAGTGAAGAAAGTGAGATTCGAATCAAGAACATGAAGAACATCATGGCACTATTCATACATTCAAAGTTTCAAGTCTACACTTTTCAAAGCTACAAATTCATCAAAATCATACCAAAATCAACAAAGAATTAGTGCAACATACCTAGAAACTTGCAAATTTCAAGTTTGACATTGATTCGGGTGGATTTGGTGTGTGAAATGATGAATGTGAAGATAAAGAGGATATGAGTTTTGAGGGAAAACCTTCTAGAAACCTATGGCTATGGTGGGAATGTTTTATGGGTAAATAATGAGAACATTTGGGTATTTGTAATACCTAGGATTCTTAACAAAAATCCTTCCAATTTAATTTCAAAGCTTAATAACATGCAAGCCAATTAGAAAGTCTCAAACTTCAGAAATTGAAAGGTCTTGGGTTTCAATTTGCTTACCTTTACACCAATTCCGAGCTAAACAAATCGAGGGGCAATGTTTGGGGCTGTTGAAAATCAAAACCGAATTTGAAGCTTGTGAAGAGGTTGCAGCCGAAATCTTGGAGTTATCGGCCGGTTGTGCTGGAAGATGTGGCTAGATTTTTGCTATCAATGCCCAGTTTTATCGGCCGAGAGCCACAGATTTTTGGGCAAGAGTCCTGGGGGTTTTCGTGGAGACTAAAGTCTGTAACCATTTTGCAAGTCGGCTGGAGGTTTGGAAGGTTAAGATTTAATATCATCCTTATATATAAGGATTCATGTCTTGTGCAGGTAAAGTTTCATGTGCTGTTTGGCCAACTTCAATAATCGGGTGACCCACGTGTGCAAATTAAAATATGAACTTATATATAAAAATGCAATTACTTTGGATTGTTGCATGTCCAGCCAGGCTCCCAAGTTCATGCCCTATATATATATAATATTACAAAGTGAAAGCAAACGGTGAAATCAAATTCAAAGCCATCATTATATGGTATGCATTATATATATATATATATATATATAATAGGTAGATGAATGAACAAAGTGTGGCTGGGACCTTTTAATTATGGTGAAATCAAATTCAAAGCCATCATTATATGGTATGCATTATATATATATATATATATATATAATAGGTAGATGAATGAACAAAGTGTGGCTGGAACCTTTTAATTATTTGCTAATTCGGTTGAAAAGGTAGTGGCTGGAGAAAATTAGGCTGAAGGTTTTTGAGTCCACTTATCTTATTATATATATATATATATATAGTTATTCTCTTATCCGGATGTCCGCACGTTATTATCGTGCGGATCCTATTGTAAACAGGCAGGAAAACAGAGAGGGGTAGTACAAAATACACTGCGTCCGCACGATAATAACGTCCGGATGTCCGCATAAGAGAATTTCTGTATATATATATATGTGACTGAAGGGTTTGCAAATATGCGGCTCGAGGCATTAGGGGTCTGCAAAAAGAAATGATGCAAGTGGCGGCCAAAGTTTGGATGTTTTAGCAAATTGGGGCGAAAGCTATTGTGTCCTATTATACATGTATAATAGGTGGATGAATGAAAAAAGTATGGCTGGAACCTTTGGTTGGTCTACCAATTCGGCTGAAAAGCTCTTTGTCTTAAAAATAGATGAGTGCAAATGTGCGGCCGAAGTTTTGGTGATGTGCAAAAATGGGCTGGAAAGTTCTTTATCTTATTGTATATATATAAGTGCCATCATAAGCCTTTGGGTGGTTTGCAAATTGGACAAATGAAGCAGCAAATCACGTGGGAAAGCTTTGAATGTTGGTGTGGAACAACAAGTGGAGCAAACTAAGGAGGAAGTGCTGAAATGTTGGACTCAAATAGCCTTTGGGTGGTTTGGGCATTATTTTATGGGAGGAGTTTAATTGGTTTATGACATGTGTACCATAACATGTGTGAAAGAACTTTAGGTTCTTTCTTTAGTCATTGGTGTTGTCCATTTTAAGAAAGAAACCATTCTTTCTTAGTTTATTGTTTCAAGTGGATGGGTGCTCTGTGGCAACAGCAAATGACTTCCTATGCGAAGAGGTGCAGTTGGAGCAAATTGGGCTGAAAAGTTTTTTTTGTCTTAATATTGTTGTAAAGTCTTGAGTGGAGCCCACATATTTGGAAAGAATGAAGGATATAATGATGAAAGTATTGTGGAAGTGGAAGACATGATTACACACATTCACGGGAGGCAATAACCTTTGCCTACAAAATAAAGCTTCCTCCTCATTTGTAATAGATAGAAAATGACTCAATGAAAACATATTTCTATGCTTTCTCTATATCTCAATTCTCTCTACAATTTCCTCTAGATTTATAACACGTTATCAGCACGAATATCTCTAAAATACCAGCTGAGATATTCAACCAAAAACTCCAACCCGAGGTTCCAAAGCTCAATTAATCATCATATGGATCATCCCATCTCCGATGACCCCAAATCTCCACTTCTCCCTCTCCACCACAATCATCCAATCCAACGGTCAAAAAGCTTCCTGTCAGATGGCCTTGTGGCTAGCTGGAACATGCTAGAAGTGCTTGTTTGGGTCTTTGCTTGGTGGCTCGCAGAGCTTGTGCCTATGCCCATCACCTCCATGGTTCAAAAGGTGATCAGCACCTGGGTCAGCCTTTGCCAATAAGGTGGTCATGGCTTCCATAAACATGAGACAGGATTTGCGCATGCCCTCAAGGAATTGGAATTGTCCCTGTATCTTATCGTAACAAGTACTGATTGGAAAAAGGGGATGTGAAGCAGAGCATGGTGGCTTTACTTGGACTTTGCTCGCAATATGAAAAAAACTTTGATCAGAAAAACAACACCAAAAGGGGATAAGTTCTCTGCCTCTCACTTTATCTCTTCCATTAATTATATTATTATAATATTTGCACAATTTAATACTTAACTAACATTCAAAGCTAGTGTAGATTGCAGGTGGAAAGAAGAAAAGCCAACGTGATATGTCTAGCTTTCCACTAACATATTGGTATAATAATATTATATTATTTAATTGTGGTGTTGATAAGAACCCACCAATGACTGCCTTTACTTTATCCATATATATAGTAGTTCTATGGACGGTTTCACCTCCTATATTTTTAGTGGTGGTTTTATCCCCACATTTACTATGGACGGTTTTCACCTCCTATATTTTTAGTTGTGGTCTTATCCCCACATTTATTTTATTTACTGTATGGTGTAAGTTTATTACCCATACGACAATATTTATTTAAAAATGTGGCACGGGTTTATCGTCCACACAACTGTCTTTATTTTTTTTTATGGAGCAGAATTAGTGCCCATACCAGCGCATTTACTTTATCGCACATTTACATTTATTTAAAGTATGGTGCGGGTTTATCATCCATACCAGCAATTTATTTTATAGATTAATTGTGCGATATGATGAGTTTTTACAATATACAGATCAGGACCAGAAGCTCCTTGATCCTCATCATGCAACTGCATCAGGACTTGAAGATCCTTGATGATGATATTGATATGAGAGCTGGCAGTCTCTCGATACTATATTTGTAAACAAGAGATCGGACCAGAAGATCCTTGATCCTTGACATGTAAATAAGGATCTGGAGTTCCTTGATAATGTAATAGTACCGTATTGGTTAATAATACAGTACACATGAATAATAACTGTATTGGCAAATGTACTGTACACATGAATAGATACGTATTCATGACTTGATGAATAGTACCATATACATGAATAGTGATGTATACATTAATATTAACCATTTTGGATAAACCGTCACTATATACAAAAGGAAACCTGCAATTCCTTAAACTCATGGATGAGCAATTAAATGAAATGCCAGAAGTTCCTCAGAACATGGACGATTACATAAGGGCCTGAAGTCCTGAAATATGTACAGGAATTTATAAAAATGTCCACACCATGAGAATATGTGATTTTGGCATGCAGTCCAAAATCTGACAATATTGAGAACCTGAAGTTCCAACAATTAAATGGACAACCCTTGAGGCATTATTGCAAAATGTGGAACACCACATATCTCTTTGGCATAAGAAAATAATTTGATAAAGTTCGATTCTGTTACAATCGACACCTCAAGAAAGAAATATATTTTGTGAATTCTGGTTGTTAAGAATACACCGTGAAATAGATAATATCAGGATAAACCTCAAAGGATGAATTAAGGCTCTCCACATATTTTGTAATATTATATGATCTGGGCCGGAAGCCCATGGATCCAAATATATGAGAGATCCCAAACCTGAAGTTTTGGGTATATAGGAGTTAATGCTCTTCACTACTATATTGCAATACTATCATGGTTTTTACTCAATTCATATTTCATGCCCATTTGAAAAGGGCAAATAAATTCTGAGGTCGTGTTTTAGCCCGGGCCAGAAGTTCCAGACTCACATGCATTGAAATATGTTACTTGAGAGATTTGTTGTGGTTATTTGAACCTATAAGGCACAAGGTTCCAAACCGTCATTTTGAAAAGACGTAAAAACCACGGGTACAAGTTTAAGAATTTGCCCAATTATTATAACAGAAAAGGAGTATACAACAGATAGATTTTCTTCACCTGCAAGAAAGGAGCAGGCTCTGTAAAATCTATAAAATTCCATTATGTTCTGGAAGCCTCTGCAGGAAGAGGACGACGCCTCTTAAGCTTAGCCATAAGTCTTTCGTGGTCTTCCAGAATCTTTTCATTGGAAATCTGCAGCATGTCAAGCCTTGTCTGCGTATCAACGGAGTATGAACTCACTAGTTTCAACAAGGCATTATTCTCTTCTTTAAGTTTCTCAACCTCCTGTTGAGACTCATGAAGTTTTCTTTGAAGAGACGAATTTTCAGTGTTCAGCTCCTGAATCTCGTTTGCTCTAACACGCAAACGATTAGCCAAGTTAGAAACAGAAGCAGCACTCTGAATGCTAAAAGCCAGTGAGTCATCAATGGCCTCTTCTTCAGACCTCCATGTTGACAACATGTCATCCATAGGAATAAGGAAATTCCTAGCTACTGTGACAGCAGTCGAATCATTCATCATCACAGAATCATTAACCGTGAGATGATGGTTTTGGGATACAAAGGATGGCCGCCAGACTTTGGCATCACGGGTTGCTTTGGGATCAACATTTAAATCGAAATGATTTGGGCGAGAAGAAGAGGAAGCCATTTTCAGAAGGTTTTGAGGAAAGCCTTAGAAAAACTGAACTTTCAGAGAATGAAAGGGAATTGAGTTGAAATGCAGTTACTCCAATCAAATCTTGCAGAGGCAATATCTATAGGTGGAAATGTGGCACCGTTTCCAGTATCCCAATATTTCCCTGGATCCCCATATTCTCTTTTTCTTTCCTAGGTTCCAAAACTTTACGCGGCCTCCATTAATGTCTGTCGGCACTTTAGTCGTTTTCCAGGATTATTTTCGTCAAAGTCGATCTTACTTTGCGAATTTCACGGAGTTACTTTTTCAAAGAACCCCGAGAACTTTGCAAATTTCTGTGGTTAATTTGAAATTCACCAGATTTACTTATTCCCCTTATTTGTGTATAAATATGTTACTAACGAAATTTTCTTTGCAGAATACACTCAGTTTCCTCCAATTTTCTCCATATCCAATGATGCAATATCCACTTGTTTTTCATATCAGTGAGTACATCGATATGCTTGAGAAGCGAGACTATCTCTGATCATCCATTCAGGAAGCGAGACTATCCCTGATCACGTTTCCGCTACATCAGGGAGCTGCAAGAATGACCACATGCTCTGATCTCCTGGAGTTCTTCTAGGCTAGGAGAAATGAGAGTTTGTTGTCTGTTCCCACCAGCTTCCTTCCTTGATTGCTTACCTTACCTTGCAATCAATATCACAATTTTTGTATCTTTTCTTTCTTTTTATATCTCTCGATTCATAAGGAATTTTATTTCCTTAGAATGAACATCCGAAGAAAGAATCCATGTAGTGATCCTAACACTGAGGGTTATATTTTTGACAGAGACAGAAGGATTGTGATTTTTGCTCTTGCAGGATATAACTAGATTATCAAGCGTCACATTATATTTGCAGAGCCGATACGAGCTTAAATGATACTTGAGAAAAGTTTCTCCCACCTAAGGATGTAAGCAATATTTGTATTATTTCATGCTTGTACTCTTGTTTTGATATTTTGTACTACATCCTTAAAGGTAACCAAATGAGGAGATAAGGTCGTTCCGGAAGAACACCATGCAAAGGACCATTCAAGAAGGATGGCTTGTATCATTCTGATATGTATTCATGAATTATTAATGAAAATTTCACAGATTGCAAGTTGAATACATTAATGACACACTGCATAGATTAAAGTCCCATAAGAACAGAACATGGGTATAGCAGTGATCAATATGATGTACGCCTGTTGTGTAGCAAATGTAATGAATTGAAGTCCCAGAAGGACACTTCTTTAACATGTCAATATTAATACGGTGCACGCCTGATGCATAGCAAATTATATGGCTTAAAGTTCCAAAAGGACAATTAATTGACATGTATGTATTAATCTGTGGCATGCCTGCAGCATGACAGATATATGGGTTCTAAATGTTCCAACTCCCTAAATGGAGATTATCCACGCCCTACTGTAAAGTAACGCTCCATTGAAGGTTATAATCCACATTCTCACATAATAAAAGCCCCTTAAAGTGGCTTGGGTACCCAAAAGCAAAGAAATGCTTATAATTGATGCATGCGCATGCACATGAGAATGGTGGGATCATGAGAATTGATGAATAACAATTTTTGGTTTTGGAGTAGCTACTCAAATCATCAATGGGCTGTGTTGATTGGAACCACGTTCTATTATTAAATGTAGACAATATCATTGGCCAAAATGGAAAGAGGCAATTCCATTACAGATGAGAATGAACGTGAAAGAACAAACCCATAGTACGAACACCAAAAGATGTTAATACTATACTTGGGTGTTCAGAATAAAAGGGAGTATGCCCATTTTGTATGACACAATGTTTCTGGTAGAAACAAGGAATATTAGGTTTCTCCATATTTACAGATGCAATCGTGCCTTCTTATTGCACATTTACGGAGACCAACATATTATCTTTAAGGGTTATTAGATGCACGGAGCATATCGCCAGAAGCGATTCTCTAAAGATGTACAAGGAGAACTAATAGATGGATTTAAAGCTATATAATGTGTCATGAAGTGTAATCCCTTAAATAAAATCCTTGAAGGATTGGAATTGCATGAAGCAAGTTCCTGAAGGACATGTGCTTGAAGCACAAAATCTGTACTCAATACTAATATGTATAAATTGCCTCAGTGAGTACCTTAATTATAATATGGTTGCAACACATTACAACTCCCGAAGAGTTCAAAACTCCTGAAGAGTTAATACTTGGTTAAAACTCCTAAAGAGTTCGAGGAATATTTGTCTCGGCCTGAAGATCGAGCATTATGCCAACGAGATTCTTGCTTATACTAAGAAAGTATTGAAGCATTTTATGTGGATTATCCGTTGGGCACTTAAATGATTTTCCGGAAATATACTGGACCAGACATTGTATTTTCAGATAGAGCTCAGCTCCGTCACCATCACTTTGGGATGATGTGAGGCATATGTGATACTATCTCCGCATAACATCATATACGGGCATATTCTTTTAAGTGAACTTACAAATAGCCTAGATTTTGTTGGATACGCGAACTCTGGAAATTTCTATGGTCGCTTATTAGAAAAAGTTAGTCATGAAGATTTTAGGGGGAGATATTCTTCAGGGGGAACATTCAACAATATTACAAGATTGACTCACAGAAGCAGTGTCAACTATCATATTTAGAAAGATGATCAACAGTATGGCTTAAAGATATTTTGCCAAGCATCAGGGGGAGCGTGCTGTCAATAAAGATCTTCACACACTGTACTCTTTTTCCTTCATCCAGGTTTTTATCCCACTGGGTTTTTCCTGGCAAGGTTTTAATGAGGCAGTGTCGCACGCGTGTCAATATACACAGATTTTTACAAACGGTTATGTACTCTTTTTCCCTTCGACCAATTTTTGTCCCACTGGGTTTTACTGGCAAGGTTTTTAACGAGGCATATTCCATAGTGGTCTCCAAGGGGGAGTGTTGTAAAGTCTTGAGTGGAGCCCACATATTTGGAAAGAATGAAGGATATAATGACGAAAGTATTGTGGAAGTGGAAGACATGATTACACACATTCACGGGAGGCAATAACCTTTGCCTACAAAATAAGGCTTCCTCCTCATTTGTAATAGATAGAAAATGACTCAATGAAAACATCAGATTTCTATGCTTTCTCTATATCTCAATTCTCTCTACAATTTCCTCTAGATTTATAACAAATATATATATAATTAATCAAAGCCTAATGCCATATGCTGCCAACGCCAGACCAACATACCAAGATGGCTTCATGCGATATCATAAATATATATATATAATTAATCAAAGCCTAATGCCATATGCTGCCAACGCCAGACCAACATACCAAGATGGCTTCATGCGATATCAAACAAAAGGCCAAGAGGTAACCCATGCGGTGGACATAGTTGGAAATAAACAAATATATACATATAAAATTCAAAGGCAAAGCTAAGGCCTTTGTGGACTAGCGGCCAGCACATGGCTTAGATGAAGATCAGCCAACAATTATTGGAATATGCAGCTATCAACCATGCGACCGATATCCAAATATTTGGAGTTCACATACCACTTAACGTTGGTGGGAGTCTTAACCAAGTCATAAGCTCCAAGTGTGCAACTTCTCACCAAATGTCAAATCAAGTCCAAAGCTCAGCCTACGAAACTAAGTTCAAAAGTTCCAGCAAAAGTTTCCCTGCAAGTGGCGGACTTTAAAGACATGAAGAATTAAGTGTCAACCTACCAAGATTCATTGCACCTTATATCAAGGGGAGAGTTTTCACAATCCCAATAACATTTTGGGCAGTTCATGCCTAGAGCTCTGGAAGACATTAACATTGGACGGATTTTCAAGACAGAGTTAGTTGTGGACATTTAATGGCCAAATCCTGTGAGTTGAAGGAAGCTCTATAAATTGGTCGTCAGAAGAAGAGAAGAGGACCTCCGACTGAGCACACAAAATCTATCTTTTTATCCTGTACTTTTCAATTCATAATCTAAGATTTTATCTTTCAAGTTCTTCAGATTATCCAAGTTCTTCGTTTTCCTAGTGTAAGCTTACTTTCTTGCAATTTAATTTCAATTGTCATTACATTCGAGTTTAATTCAAGTCTTTATCGCTTTAATCTATTTTATCACATTTACATTTCTGACATCTCATTTACTGCATTTACATTTCTCGCACTTAGATTTTTGTCATTTTGTTTACTGCATTTACATTCATTGCACTTATCACAAAAATCCTAAAAATAGTCATACAAAGCTCAATCATCCTTGACCTCAAGGAAGAAAAAGAACCTAGGCCAAGAGGAGGCTCCTTGCTTGGCTGATCAATCGTTTGATTAAAAGTCAGAAGCACAAACACACTCACACGATCTTTCATCCAAGCCATCAAGTGGCTTGGTGGTGGCACGCCTACACATTTCAAGAGAAGAAGGACCAAAAAACTCCTTCAATCGACCTACCCGGCCGAAAAGAAGGAAACACATTTACAATAGTGGGATTCGAACCCAGGTTTGATTAGAATTAAAACACTATCTAAACCACTTTGAGTACGAGTGATGATCCTCTTTTGGGTAGCATGATGAAAAGCATGAAGACAAAATGTGATAAATATTGAGGTTCAATGGAGTTTATTAACAATATTTTGATTAATGTTGTTGTTCTTGATTCTAGATATAAGTTGAGTATGTTTCCTTTTGCTTCAGTGATGTGTACGATGTTGGTGTAAATAATGAGAAAGTGAGTGAGATCAAAAGCCTTTTGTTTCGTTTGTATGTCTTTTATTGTGCATTGCTGCTAGGTGGTGGCCAACCTTCTAATGGTGCTGCCATTTCTAGTGTGATTGTTGTTCCAAAAGGTAATGCTGATCATTATCAATCTGCACGTCTTGCTCGGGTTGCACAAATGAGAGAACATAAAGATATAGTTGAAATAGAAAGTGAAGTTGATAGGTATTTGCTAGATTCTGCTAAGAATATTGAAAGTGAAGTAAAGTTATTTGTGCACATAGTTGGTTGCAATCTTTTCTTATATCATATAGAGGTGGGATCAACTTCAACAATAGCATCGGACATAACTCTCTTAATTGAAGACTTTTAACCTTTGTAAGTTTCTCATATACTTCCATGTTTGTTTAGTGAATGAAGTGGTCTTGAGGTTTTTTATTATTACCTTGTTTATTTGTTTTAATTTACTTATTTACTAATTAAGTTTTCTTTTTTACTTTGCTTTTTGTATAGTGTGCAGTGGAATGAGAGGAAAATGTGAATCTCTCACTATGGGATCCACTTGGGCAGAAGCTCTTAAAAAATCCTCAAATCTGAGAATGTTTTGGATAAAAATGTTGGGCTCTCACTTTTTATTAACTCTTTTCAGGCCCATTGTTCCCCATTGGGTCTCTTAAAATGCGAAAGGGAAGGCTCCAACATTTTGAGACCAAAAATGTAAAAACTAAAATGAACAGGCCCAACATTTGAAAAATAAAAAAGAACAGAACAAAAGAAGCACCGACTTCTTCGTTTTGACACAAAAGCTGACGAAGAAGGCAGGTGCCACTTCTAAACCCTTCTTAAACCCTAGCTCCTCCTCTCTTGCCTCTAAGAAAGAAAATAAAAAAATTCACAGAACTCGTTCAATCATTCAGTACTCTGACTTCATTCTTGGACTCCCTATGCTGGCATAATGCTACCTCACTACAATTCGTTTCCTCACAATTCCAACCAAGTTCACGTCAATGGTAGCTCTGCTCCACCTCACCAGGTATCTCTCTCCTACACTGCCAGGCACTGGTAGATGCCAATAATTGCTTTTACAAACTTAAAGCTGCTTCGTTTTGTTTTCCTGGGTTTTGGTTTTGGTTTGTTTAAGCAGCAGCGGATTATGCAATCTAATCCAGGGCTTAAAAATTCGTCTTCTAATATGTTGCGAACTCTTCTGCAGATACAGCCTCAATTGGGTATCAAGAATAATCAAGTTCCAATCCCGTTCAGTAATGCTAATGCACATTTAAGCAATGGGCATGGAGGGGCCATGCCCAATATGCCACCTTCCATGATAGCTCAACCCAATTTCATGGGTGTACCTAACAACCTTCATCCTATGCAAAGTAACCATCTGGGTATGCCTCAATTCGGTTCTGTTGGTCCTACATCTCAACCAGGTCAGCCCCATGTTGGATTTTTCGGTTCACAAAATAATGCACACGGTATGAACTCCTTTGCTTCCTTTCCGCTTCATGGGCAATTCTGCAATTTGGTGCAGAATGTGAATCAAGCGGTTTCATCGCAGCCGCCTGGGCAATTACTTGGGCATAACCTGTTAAAATTACCACAACAGATCAACCAAAATATGGGTTTGCCATATGGACAATTCTGTTTGCCAAATCCATTGCAAAATATGAATCAATTTGTGCAAATGCAAATGCATAATCCATCCCAACTTGGTCCTAATTATGCTTTTGCGGGATTGAATCAAGCACCTCAGGCTACAGTTTCTCAAAATTCCCCCTTTTTTCCAACCCATCAGTTCGGTAATGGGCATTCTAATCAGGCAGGCCAGCAAGTTAACCAGAATCAGCAAAACTTGGTTCTGCCTGCAATGCAAGGGGCACAGGTAACTTTATTTTGCCTTGTGTGTATATGAAAATATATTCTTTGTGGCAAAATGTTACTTGGATATCTCTCACATATCTCCTAATATTTATTTACATTTTTATTTCTTCTTTTTAAGCTTAGAAAAAAAAAAAACTCCGGCTACAGTTTCTCAAAATTCCCCCTTTTTTTGCGACTCATCAGTTTGGTAATGCGTATTCTAATCAGGCAGGCCAGCAAGTTAACCAGAATCAGCAAAACTCGGTTCTGCCTGCAAAGCAAGGGACACAGGTAGCTTTGTTTTGCCCTGTGTGTATTTGAATTTATTTTCTTTCTTGAAAAAATATCTCTCACATATCTACTCATCTTTTTAAGCTTAGAAAAAAAACTTAGTTTTATTAAGCTTAAGGACGTGATAGATTCTGGGACTTCCTTTGTCTGTGCATTTGTATGTGCACTGGGTAGTTAATTTGCATAAACTGAGTCACTTTGTTGTTGGTTAAGATTGTAAGGACAAAGTTCTTACATTATGTTGATATAGTAAGGCCATACTTTTCTGAAATCCATTATTTGGTTATGCCTTCATTTCCTGCCTTCAATTTCTGTTCTCTCTTTTACAGATTTTATGCCAGCATTTTTCTGAAGTACATTTTCTCGAAAAGAGATAATTTCTAATTGATATACTATTCTGAATTAGCTGCATCGGTTGTGGTGAATACACATGTTATCAGTTTTTTCAGGAAAATCATACGAACACTGGTGGTGTTTACAGTTCAAATACCAATTGGAAACATTCACCAAGCAAAAGCTTTACAAAGCATCCGAAAAGAGGGGTGCAGCCACAAGGGGGGTAGGTTTTTCTCATGTCACTTCATTATCTTATTTTTTCTGAAGATTTTGACCAGTGACTTGTGATTCATTATATATATGGTTTGTGCAGATTTCAGAATTCTCAGTTCCATCATATGAAAAATGCAAAGGGAAAGTTTGCTTTTCCTAACGGGAACAAAGGAAAAGGTGCAGTTTTATATCTATCTACCAAGTTTATTAGTCTTTTATGTTTTAGATAGGAAAATGCTGCGATTTCGTGACGGAGGTACTGCAAATTTGGCTTGTTGTAGTAGAATCCAACTATATATCTACTACTTTCTTATTCCCTGTGTGCTTGTTCTTCAATATGCTTGATCTGGGATGCAGTAGTCCTTATCAATTTCTTCAATTACATAGAGTTTTAAACCACCTGAAGCTTGTGGAATTATTAGTATCATGGAATTTCACAGATAAAACTTGGATTCAAAATGGGTATGACTATATTTAACTGCTCTTCCACATGCTATGTGTGGAATCCCATGAAGGTGGGCTTGAGGTAGCCTAAAACACACAAATTGTTCGCTTGGGTTGCCTTGTGGTGTTACTCAAAGTTCATGGAAAACACCGTACTTTAGACCATAGCATTACAGAAGCTTGCTATATGAGATTCAATGGATATTTGCCAAAGAAGAAAAAAATTCCCACTGGATTAATAAAACATTAAAAATATTTACAAAAAAAATAGAAATGAGGTTCCTGTGTTCTCATTAACTTGCGTTGTTTGATGAAGCCCTGTATCATCTAGTACCCTTTCATATAATTTTTTATAGTCCCTGTTTTTGTCCTTTCCGATCTCTTCTTTCAGCGTCTTTGTTGGGCATGCGTGAGTGTGGGTTTGGGAGCTACTATGAATCTAAGATTTCCTGTTTCTTTTCTCTCCACAAAAAAAGCAGGGTTGATAAATGAGAGCAAAGGAAAGTTTACAAACCAAGGCGGGGAAAGGAAAAGGTAATCTCTGCTTGATCTCTCATATCTTATATTGTTACATGTGAACTAATGAGTATGCTCTAATTGAAATATCACAACTTGGGCTGCCAAATCTATAGTGTTAATCAGTGAACTTTCCTCTCAGGTGGAATCAGTGATCAAAGTTAAATTATTTAGGGCCTGTTTGGTAGCACTTTCATATTTGGGTTTTGTTTTTTGTTGTTTTGATTAAAGATGAGAGGGGAGATGGATGGGTGGAAGGAGGGAGGGAGAAGGAAGATATAAGGAAGAAATTCAAGAAGAATGTGTGAAATAAAAACTTGATAGTGAAAGCTATTTGGAATATCTTTTATTTTTTTGAGTTTTGTTTTCATTTCAGGTAACCTTACATGTACATTGTCTCCCTCATCCGTTGCTCCCTCGATCTCCCTTCCCTCTCCCTCTTTTCTCCCATGCATTTCCTCCCTATCTTTTACTAAAACCAAAAACAAAGGTATTACTAAACGGGCCCTTAGTTGATTATGGCAGTGTCTGAAATATAATAGCTTCTTTGAGTAGTTGAGTAGTCAATGTAGGACTGTCATTTGGCGAGCTGAGGGCACATGTGAGCTTCACCAAGATACGATGTGCTTTGGCTGAGCTCATCCCAACCTGATCTTCAATCCGAAATCAGCCCGTTATGTAGACTTGTATTTGGGCTGAGACACCGACAGCATGGAATAGTTTGAAGATTTTGTTTTAATCAACAGTTTCAAACTTATTTAAAACATGAGTTATAGGTTGGGACTGTTAGGATTGGGCTGATCTATTCGTTATTCCATTTTTCAGGCCTAAAAGCTTTTTCCATAATCAGCTCACTCCAAGTTCAAAGACAGTCAACCTAAAAAGTTCAAGCTGAACAAGTTAGGGTTTGAAATAGCTCAGCCAAATTGACAGTCCTAATTACTATATCAACAGCATTAACTGGGTCCTTATTCTTCCTCACTCTTGTTCTTCCTCCCTGCTGCACAGTAACATTAGCATTGAAAATTGACCAATGTTTTCAATAACAACCATATTTTGACTTTAATTCCAAAGCCTTTGAAAATATCAGTTTTAATATAATCTGAAAATGGTGACGTTATAAAGTTTCTATAAGAATAAGTTGATCTGTTTCAAGGATAGAGATAACAAGAGACTTCCTCTGTGTAAGTTAAGATGACTGATCTTTCTGTCATCTGTGAATTCCAAAACTTTTAAAGCTTTCGACACTGATGGCCTGGTTCCAAGGAGCACTGATAGGAGTTGAAAATTAAATTTTTTTTGTGCTTTACATAGGAATATTTGGAAAAATTTACAGACCTGAATTAGCTTTACATTCACAGCATCCATAATCTTTACGTCTTGCCTCCTTGTGTATGATCACTCTTTATGTTACTACAGTTTCTTAATGTAATCTCATCACTCTTTTTTCTCGAATGGACATGAATTCTTTCTGTCTCAAATGAGAAGATCTCTTTCTTTGCCCTATACTGAACAAGAGATTCAGCGGTGGCGTGAAGAACGTAGAAGGCACTACCCATCAAAATCCAACATAGAGAAGGTTTGCTGACTGAGACGTGCCTGCTTTTTCTTTCCCCATCTAATGTAGATGTCCTGATATTAAAATATCACTTGCAGAAGCTACGTGAAAAGCTGATAACCTCAGAGGTCATTGAGAGAGAGGCCAAAATGCGACGAGAGGTATGCTTATTAACTCTCTCTCTCTCTCTCTCTCTCTCTCTCTCTCTCTCTCTCTCTCTTCTGATTGTTTGTACACTATAATCATTGAACAAGACTGAGCAATACTTTTGCTC
Source organism: Prunus avium (assembly GCF_002207925.1). The sequence goes on from NW_018921371.1 coordinate 303,699, forward strand.
AAGTTATTGACACCTGGACCAACTGAGCTAGTTTTGGTTTAGTTTTTGCCTCTTGTAATAACTTGTCACTTGTGCATGTCTCTAACGCATTGTCACGTAAATTTAATTGATACTCGAATAGATCATGGGTATTTCATTAAACCTGAAATTTGGCTTATATCCAGATTATGTCATGAAAGCTCTTCGAGACTGCCTTTCTTGGTTAAATACTTCCCTAATATGTGCACACTTTTGCCTAGACTTTGGCTAACGTCCAGATTGCAGGTTACTGTAGATAGTCTAGGGGGAGAGGGGCATTGTGACCATTACAATAAAAATGGAGAAAACCCCTTTTATGTTAAAGGTGGCATGAGAACTCCCTGCCCCAAGTTAATCCATTCAATACTCAAGTGCAGGAAATTTAATGTGTTTTGTTTTTTTCTTTATTCTTTTCTTACATGCTCAAAAAACCTCTAATGTTTCAATTTAATTTCTGACTGGTCTGTCTCTAAGCTTGTCACTTGAGTTAAATACACAATCAACATTCAGTAAATGTTAAGGAACTTTGTTGCAGCAACTGAAGGAGATTCTTACAAAGCAGGCTGAGTTGGGAGTTGAAGTTGCTGAAATACCATCATACTACCTTGAAGATTCAAATCAAGGGCATAGAAGAGAAGACAATAAGTCTTTCACTAAGAAGGGGAGATTACCAAACAATTTTGGTAAGAGGGGAAAATATGATAAAAAGGATCGGTTTGCCAAGAGGCAAAAATCTCATCACAAGGATTCATCTAATGACCCTTCTTTCAGCAAAAGGGAGCCAACCTTACTGCAGAAGCTTCTAAGTGCAGATATAAAGAGAGATAGAAGCCGTCTGCTGCAGGTGTTTAGGTTCATGGTGACAAACTCTTTCTTCAAAGATTGTCCTGACAAACCTTTGAAATTTCCTACGGTAGCAGTTAAAGAAAGTGGGTGCAATGAAGACATGGCTGAAGAACTGTCTTCACTTGCAGCGAAAGAGGCTTCTAAAGGTAGTGTCAATTCCATGGTTGAAATAGTTCATAACAATGATTATGAATATCATAATGATGTTTGTAATTATGATGATGGTGGTGATGAAGATGATGAAGAAGAAGGGGGAATTGAGAGAGCCGAGGAAGAAGAGGGAGAAATCATAAACTAGATATGCTACCTGAGTTGGTTAGTTTTTACACAAGCGACATTGGGGGAGACGAATCGTACATTGGACTTCAGTTTAAGGATGGATACTCCTAACCACTTTAGCTACAAGTCCCTTCTTTGAGTTGATTATTTTTATCTCCCTCAAATTGTACAAAAATGTATCATATGATTTTCTTGTTAAATTCCTGTTATCTCATACAACACTGAAGCGTGTGCTTTAATTAGTTATTTATTAACAAGTGAAACGGCGTGTAAGAGATATTTTACTCATATTTCTTGTTTCTTGTATAACAGAAATCAAACTTTTCTTATCTTGTTAAGGGAAAGATTAGATTAAAGGGGCTTTTTGCAACAGGTTACAAAAACAAACTCCTTCCAGCAATAAAACTGAACCGATTGCGGTGGATTCAGGGATGGAGCCAATATTTCAAAATGGATTGGGTTGAATTTACTTCAGGGATGGAGCGAGGATTTCAAAATAGATTGGGTTGGATTTACTTTGCGAAAAAAAAAAAAAAATTCCTATAGTAAAAAAAACAAAATCATCACAGACAAATATATTAGTAAAATAGTTTTGAATATGATGATACGATATTTGAGCATGAATATTCAACTTTAGGACAAACAACAGCATTAAAAATAATGCAAATAAGATATAGGAGAAGACCCTCAGTTACATTGGAGCAAGAATAAGATAATAGCAACATTAGATGTTATTAACCTAGATTTAACCATTAAGACAACATATATCCCTTGTAAGATAAGCAAGAATTTGAAAATATGATTATAGATATAAGTTACCAAATAAAGTTGAGATCATAAACAAAATTCAAGATAGTAAAAATTTTAGTAAATTTGATTCTAAATCTGATCATGATTTTGGAAGATTAAATGAGCAAAAGAATCAATTGAGTGACAACATTCACTTGTCCAAAATGATATTTTCAATGGCTAGTCATGCCTTTAGGTTTAAAAATGCACCGTCAATCTTTCAAAGAAAGATGGATAAATTTTTTAAGAAGTATAATAATTTTTGTAGTATATATGTAGATGATATACTTGGACATGCATAAAATAGAAATGAACATAAAAAACACTTATTAAAAATTTTACAATAATTGATTCAGCCTGGTATAGTTATTAGCAAGAATAAGATAGAACCATGTTTGTCGATTCAGCTGTACCAAAATGGATTCAGCTGCATCCTCAACTTGTGATACTCGCAAGTGCATGAGCCGTTCGGTAGTATAGCATATGTAAGTGCGAGGTCGATTCCACAGGGATTGGTGATTGAATAATTCAATTCAGTTTTCCTACACAAAACAGAAAAACAAGAAAGAAAATAAATAAAACAAGAAAGAAAGAAAAGAAAATAACTCAAGAAGATAAGTTCCCAAGTTCAATTAGATCAACGGATTGATTCTAGCTAAAGTATGATTAAGCCATGGTGTCTGGTCCTAATCTTGTATTCCTAATTCCCTAATTTGATCATCTGTTGTCTAACCTAAACTAAGCATTAGGAATCCATTAAGCATAGAAGAACATTTTAAACAACCAAGTATGTATCTAATCCCTGTTGTCGAATGTCCATACATACTATTAAAGCATGGTGTTTACTCTTAATTCAAACCAAGATAGCTAACATGCAAGCTTAAATGGTGATCAATCATTCAAACTAGCATAATAACTTATTAGCATAATGAATAAGAACAAAAACCATAATTGAAACTTGGAAACTAATCAAACTTGAAACTAAAGAAAAGAATTTATATAACAATGAAAAGTAAAGTGGAACTAAGAAAAACTTAAGAAGAATTTCAGCACAAAGATTTCATTACACAAATTGAAAACTAGACAGAGAAACTAAGAGAATTTGAGGGAGAGAAGGGAGGGGAGCTCTAGAGAAGTGTTTGAGAGCTCCCCCCTTTGGGGATGTGTTTTGAAGCTTGAAGACTTCTCTATTTATAGGGCTAAGAGGGAGGAACATCATGATG
>NW_018921371.1:306860-332956 GCF_002207925.1 Prunus avium
GAAGCTTGAAGAATTCTTCTATTTATAGGGCTAAGAGGGAGGAACATCATGATGAATTCCAACACCACCATTCCTCTTTTAATACAATCCATAACTCCCACTTCATCTTGTCTATGTTAGTGTGGTTGGAATCAATTTCATCTCATACTTCTTTTGCTGCACCTCAAGCTTTCTTCACATGGGTGTTCAAAAGTGTTCAATTGTGGTTGCCTTTTGCTGCCAACCCATGTGGGTTTTCTTTTGGTTGCTAGAAAAAACGATTCTTCTGAACCAGGCTTAGTGTAGGAAGGCCTGAGGTTTCAATATGTATCCAATGGGGCTCAAATTTGGATATGTCATAATAGACACCCATTGGAACAACTTGTATGAAGAATGTATTCCCATATGAGCAGTACAAGTGTACGTTTTGGGCCTTGCAAGTTGACTGCTGAAAATATACTGGAATTGACAATGCATTGCAGTCAGCTTGTGGGCTTGTTTTGGGCTTGATCTTCCCTCCAAAAAAATCTGGAAAAATCTGGATCTTCAAACCCTTTGAATTATCTTTCCAAGAATATGCAGCCCAACTCAAGAAAAAATCGGAAAGACCTTCAAATGTCATTTTTGGCCCAATAACGCAGATGCTGCCGAATTTGACCTTAAGCTGCCAAAACTTGCATAACTTCCTCTAGGAGACTCGGAATCATGAACCCCTTTGAATTATGTTTCCAAGCATATGCAGCCCAACTCAAGAAAAAATCGGAAAGACCTTCAAATGTCATTTTTGGCCCAATAACGCAGATGCTGCCGAATTTGACCTTAAGCTGCCAAAACTTGCATAACTTCCTCTAGAAGACTCGGAATTATGAACCGTAAAATTCTTCAAAAACTAGACTTCCGTATCTTTCCAATGATATATGGATCATCATCTGGTTCTTCTTGAGCAAGTACAATCCAATTTGTGAAGTTGACTGATCTGCAGACACCGAAACAAACACAAAATTTTGAGTTAACTTGTCTCCAAAATGCATTTAATGAGTCTCAAGCTTATTACACTGAAACAAACACAAAATTTATTAAAAGCACAAGTTTAACTCAAAAACATAATCAAATCATAAGTTAGAAGGGTACAAAATGATAAATAAATATGCACCGATCAAACCACATAAACAAGATATAGAATTCTTATGCATGTAGAACAATACAACTACAAGAAATAAATTAGAAATTACAAGCAATTTTGAAGACCTCAGGATTTGAACTCCATCACCTCTCAAAACGACTTTTGGTTTATGAATATAACAACAACAACAACAACAACAACAACAAAAGAAAAAAGGAAAATCAGCACCATAAATCATTGGCAAAAGTCATTTTTCGTTCCTTGTAATTTGGCGAAATTTTCACTTTCGTCCTTTTAGTTTAGTTCTGCCAATTTGACTCATATAGTTTGATTTTATTGGAATTTAAGAACACATCCAAATTTTCGTCCAATTTGTTGACAGAATAAATACTTGTCTCTTATATGGAGAGGTATTTTGGACATAATTTTGGATGAAATTGGATGGAAATTTGGTTGTATCCTTGATTTGCGATAGAATCAAACTATAGGGACTAAAAGTAACTTTTTCCCTAAATCATTTGAGGCATTACACAAATCTTTTTTCCCTAAATCATTTGAGGCATTACACAAATTCTGGAGCAGCAATGAGTTGAGGTAACTCCATCATGCAAGCTATGGCTAAGATGAGCAGGCGAAAATGAAGATAGCAAAGTTTGGGACACAGTAAATGCTAAGCCTTTGAGTGCTGCTCAATTGCTTTTGGCGTTTTGAGCTTGATTCATTATTTGATTCATTTCGTTGTCTCTAAATTAGGGGTGGGCACAATCCGGATTAGATTGGTTTTACCTCAAAATTATGCCGAACTAATTACAATATAACAGTTTGGTTTGGTTCAGTTTTGACAAAAGTCGTAAAAAAAAACTGAACCAAACCAAACCAATTTAAGATGCTTCGGTTTGGTTCGATTCAACCGGTTTGGGCCTAAGCCCAATTCTCTTTCCTTTTGCATTTTTTCAACATTGTTAGCCCAATTACAACCAACAAATTCACAACTTGCTCCATACTTAAATAATTTTCTAGAGTATGAAACCATCCTTAGCTCAAGATGCCATAAAACTTCAAATTTCAATAATTAATATAGCTCAATTCAAATATCCATATATAGATATTACCTAATTACAATATTACACATGTAAAATATAATATAAATAAATAAATATACACATAAACGATCCTACTTGGTTTAGGCCGGTTTACAAAAGTTCAAAACCAAACCACATACAGTCTTGTTAAATTTTTAAACCGATTTTTCTTAGTCAAAACCAAACCAGACTGATAATTACAGTTTGATTCAACCGATTTCATCAATTCAGCCGGATTCATGCCCACCCTTACTCTAAATGGGCCCAAATAATTGGGGGCAAATGTTTATACCAAAAGGAATAAAATAAGCACAAGTGTTTGGATGGTCCAGTGTCATTTAACAACTGAAAATGAACAAATCAATCATTTGCTAATCCCAATTAATTTTGGGAAATCATTTGTCTAATAGATAAATCAACAACAATAGAAGCAAGCTTTAATATTAGGGAGATTCACTATTATACCCAATATGGGAGCTCAAATTTTTAAAAAACCAAATGGACTTTAGAAATACACCCAAAGTCCATTTACAACATAACAAAAAAGCTTTTAACTTCTTTTAAATTACAAAATTGTCATTCATTTCTTAAAACAAACTCAACCCCAAAATCTCATAAAAAAGCCTAAAACACTCAATAGGGCATCAAAGTAATTTAATAATCAAAATTAAATTGAATAGGGTTAGCTGTCATTTTTTGGGTTTGTTTATATAAAGTAAATGGTGTAGGGTTTATTTATAAGCTTAAGTGCTACAGTGTCCCCTAAAACATTGGTCAATTTTCACTTTACCCCCTTAAAGTTAAAGTGACCCACTTTGCCCCCTTGACCGATGTTTTGTGTCTCACTTTCTCCCTTACCGTCAAGTCTGTTAAAAATTCCGTTAAAAAATCTGATATGGCACCAATGGGACCCAACATTTGGCTAAACTAAGTGCCATGTGTGAAGAAAAAAAATTAAAATTAAAATTTGCCTTTTAAAATTCTTAATTTAACTATTAAAAATAAAAATAATACTTTAAAACAAAAAAAATCCCCAATTCCCCTCCTCCAACCCCATTATCCCTTCCCAGTCGCCATCACCACAATCACAACGACTGCTCCTCTTTCTTCCTCTCTCGCAGATCCAAGTTCTACCCCTGAAATTCTGTGCTTAATTCTTTATCCCACCAACCTCAACCTTTGCCACATCTCTACCTCAATCCAACATCTTCCACTTTTAGCAAGACAAAACAAAGATTCAATTAATCTTTATGTGCATGCCAAGAGCCTAATCTACACCTCCAGCAGCTACAACCCACCATCTCCATCTCGCTAAATTCGGAAGCCATCAAATTTGGTTGCAGACCTTCGAGTACAAAACAAGAAAAACAATGAATTTTTTTTTCTTTCAATTTGCTGGTTTTTGAATTTGCAGAGAGAGGGGTGGGTTGGGTTCAGCTGGGGGTGAGAGTGGAGCATGGGGGTGGGGCCTAGGTTGCCACTAATGCTGGGGGTAGGCCATGGATGGCTCCTTTGATTCCTTGAAACCTCTTTGCTGAAAGTGAAAGTGAATACATGAGAAAGACTAGAGACCCAACTGGAGGATGCCCACTTTGAGAATCAATATTAGAGTCAACAACTCTTGAGTAGCCTAGCCCATGAATGAGTAGAAGAGGGTTCCTCGCCCAATTCCATATGGATTTTAAAGAAAAAGCAATCTGTGTTGGGGAGAAGAAAATACAGAGGGGAGAGAGAGAGAGAGAGAGAGAGAGAGGGAGAAGAAATCTGGGAAGGGGGCTTGGGGATGATGGGCTTTTTATTTTTTATTTTTTAAAATTTCTTATATTTAAATATTCACTAGCCCCTAAAGCATGTGCCAATTGGTTTTCTTTTTTATTTTTTATTTTATTTTTAGAATTAAGAAAAGATAACATGGGTAGTTATGTTCCATAAAAGTATGACCTATTATCTGTTTTTGTTTTTATTTTTATTTTCTTTTAATATGAACAAAATGTGAATTTACCATATTATCCTAATTTAATTAATAATTTCAATTCTTGATGTTTGAATTAACCAAGGGCATTTTCTGGTATTTTGAATGTTTCACAATTCTCTACCTTTTGCTTTATATATATAGATATCCAACTAATTTATTTAGAGAAGGAATATTGGTGGGGGATGGGTGAGGTCAAAGCCCTAAATCCATAATTTTTAAAAGACAATTTTTAATTTTAATTTTTTTTTTCACACATGGCACTTAGTTTAGTCAAATAGTGGGTCCTATTGGTGCCACATCAGCTTTTTTAACAGAATTTTTATCAGACTTGACGGTGAGGAGAAAAGTGATACACAAAATATCGGTCAAGGGCAAAGTGGGTCACTTTAACTTTAAGGGGGTAAAGTAAGAATTGACCAATGTTTCAGGGTGCACTGTAGCAATTAAGCCTTATTTATATTATTAGTGTTAAGAATTGATATATGACAAAATCTATATATATAAAGTAAAAGGCAGAAAATGGTGAAACATTCAAAATACCAGAAAATGCTCTTGGTTAATGCAAACATTAAGAATTGAAATTATTAATTAAATGAGGATAATATGGTAAATTCACACTTTTTCATATTTAAAAAAAAATAAAATTAAAAGAAAAATCAGATAATGGCCTATTTTTATGGAACACAACTACCCATTATCTTTTTTAATTCTAAAATAATATATATTTTTTTTTAAGAGGCCCATCGCAGGCGCGAAAGCGTGTTCAGAGAGCCTAATATCTCTTCATGGTATTCAAATCTTTTCTTTGATATAAAGGTGGGCCGAAGGCCAACAAAACCACACCAGTACTTTGGGTCGAGGGATAACCAAAACATCCAATCCAATTAACTCCCAGTGGGACAAACGCCAGTCGTTTCGAACAAAACTTGTTTTACACGACAAATCCTTCAAATTTTAGGATGAGTCGTGTCACCAGAGATGTACAATTTGAGAGTCCTGGACGGACAAAAAAATTCCTGTACTTTTTCACCCAAAACTTGACCTTGACCGCTCTGTTACTAAATATAGTACTGTTTTTCTCTCTGGAGAAAGCGAGAGAAAGCAAGTAAGAAAATCTCTAGAAAACAAGTAAGAAAATGGTGGTGAAGCGGAGCCAAGCGCATTTGAGCAAGGATTCAAAGGTGGAAGTTCGCAGCAACGAAGAGGGTTACAGAGGTGCATGGTTCCCAGCCATAATCCATGACCCTCAACCCTCAGATCTCTCACGGAAGAAGAAAAGGAAGAGCCTTAGCAACTCAAGCAACGCTCTGGTGCAGTACGAGAATATGGTCTCTGACGATGACCCAAACAAGCCACTCACTGAGCTCGTTGACGTGCGCTCCATCCGGCCAGTGCCGCCTCCTGACAATCCTGACCAGCCCTTGGAGCCAGCCGACGTCGTAGACGCCTCTTACCTTGATGCTTGGTGGGTGGGGGTTGTGATGAGGTTTGAGGATGACAAGTATACGGTGGGTTTCAAATGCCCACCTGATCTGCTTGAGTTAAGGCGCTCTGAGCTGCGGCCTCATTGGGATTTGCAGAACGGCATATGGGTTCGTGCCCGGAAGAAGGTATTAGTTCTACATTTTAATAATGCATGTGGGTTTGTCTTTTTAATATAGGATTTGCACTTGGTTTATGCTTGCATGAGCTTTCTTTTGTTTATCAATGAATTGTTTTGGAGCTTTCTACCATGGGTTTTCATGATTTAAGAACATGCAGGTTGTTTTTTGTACATTGGCCTTGCCTTTGTTGTTCTGCTTTTAGATTCTTCTTTTTTTCCTTAAAAAGATTTATATTTTTCCTAAAAAGATAATCTTTTTATGTTGTTGCACTTTTTAAGAGCAGTTTATCTGTGTTCATGTTTTCTTTAATACCGGTTGTCATGAGTATCATTGGTTCTCTTGACTATTCTATTGATTTTCCTGAATTATCAACCAAAGTTGTTATTTTTATTGCTTGTTGTCCTTGGTCAGTGCTTGATTTCAGGTTTGTTTGTGCTTTCTAATTTTTTTTGGGGACTTCTCTGATATTGTGGTGTTTGTTAGGAACTTGTGATTTTATGGAGTTTTAAGTTTGGATTTATTGAGGTCTTTACTTATATGTTTGCAAGTTCATGCCTTTTCAGTTCATTCATTTATCTCATTTGCCATATATCTGGATTCCTACTTTTGAGGGATGATAGAAATTAGAAATTTCTATATGCTGTGTTTCTAATAAAAAGAAAACTGATATTTCTCACTAATGGTTCAAAGAGGATGGCAGGATCAATTTTCAGCCCTGGGACAGCAGTGGAAGTGAATCTCAACAAAGAACATCTATTCTGTTTTTGGTTCCCAGCAATTTATCTTGGTGAACTAGGGGTCAACTCTTTCTTGCTTCAATATAAGAGCTCTAACAACTGCGATGTTAAAGTGGTCGTAGGTGGCAAACAGATTCGGCCTCAGCCTCCAAAGTTGGTGGAAAGAGATTTTAGGTTGGTGGAAAAGGTGGATGCATTCTGTTATATGGGTTGGTGTGTCGGAGAGATTAAAAAAGTGATTACAGGAAAAAAGTACATGGTCAGTTTGAAATTCACAGAGGAGGTGAAGCAATACAGTCAGTCAGATTTGAGGCCTCACATGCACTGGACGGATGGAAGATGGATTACTATGATCAACGGAAACTGGGTTCCTTACTTTAAGGTATGTGTATTTTTGTCTTGTTTTATGATGGGAAAAGGGCGGGGGTTGTCACAGCTTGTTCCTTTATGGGTATGATGGTAAACATGTTTGAATCATAGGTAAGTTTGAGTTTCTATTCTGAGAAGCATGCATAGTCTCAAATTATTTGTGGGTGGCTAAATTTTTGGCCTTTTGTTTCAGGAAGGTCACTTTAGTAGGGACTATGAAGTACGATCAAAGCTAGCATGTGAGAGTTTCAGTAGTTCTGATTTAGCAACAGCACTTGAAAGTTCAGGTGCTACCAAGGATAATAATGTAGAAAAAACACCTTCTTCGAGGATTTCATGGAAGAATCAGTCGGAGGACTTGAGTCCTTGCATTGATAAATCACCTTATGGAAAGACCAAAAAGAAACTAAAAATTAATCAGAAACCTAACGATGATGCAACCATTTTAGGTCTGTCCAAGAAGTTAATATGTGGACATTCGGAAGATTCCATATCTTTTGCACAATTATTTCAAAGGAGAACGCCAGTTAAAACATCATGCAAAGAAGCCCCAGTTAGAGATGGTGCGGTAAGTGAACTCTCAAAATGTGTTGTTGGTATATATTCTCCTATTGCTGAGTGTTCCTTCGGGGTAAACAAAGTCATAAGTCAAGTCTTCCCTTGCAAAACCTCATTAAGTTGCCCTCATTATATGAATTTTATAAGTTGATAGCATCTGAAGACTGCCACTTGAATGTAAGAAGTGATATATACAAAAAAGAAAAAGAAAAAAGAGATGCATTATTTTTACCTCTGGGTTTGTTTCTTCTGACACCTGATGGTCCTGATTAGAATGCATTTTATTCCTATTGCAGAAGACTAAGCAACAGCAGGTTGGAGGACTGGACAATCAAACAATAATTTTTTATAAACGAAAAGGTAAACCACAAAATTCTGAAGTTGATATCCCTTGGCCAAGAGTGAGATATGAGGGGAGGGGCAGGCCACTGAAATTGCCTGGTGAAAAAATCAATAGTCAGAGACATATATCCACGCTGAGTATCATTACATGATATTTTTTCTATATTAACATGTATAATTATTTGCAGTCAAGGGGGGCAGTAAAATAAAAAAGGCAGATGAAGAAGATGTTGAAGATGAGTATGGACGAGACAACGTTGAATCTTTGGGTATACGGTCAGATTTTGAACTAACAGGGGGATCTCATGCTGACACATCATGTCTGCTGCCCATGGAGGTATATCTAAAGCCTGTATGCTATGCTTCTTCTATATCTCTCAATGTATCAAAACTGCAGTCTACATTAATCTTATGTATTAAGAAAAAGTTAGAAATATTGTTGCAAAAAACAGGAGAGCTTAATTTTACCTCAGAGGGTGGTGTATAAGTGAAGGGAAGGACTAAAATGGAAAATGCCAATAATTCTACAAATATTTAATATTGACCTTACTAGAGGATTTGTTTTTATGAAGACAATTATTAATATAAAACTATAATATTTCATTTTAATTTTATCTATAATTAATTCAAAAAACGTATTTGGCTTTACTTAATCTCTGGAATAAGTACATCCTATTGATATTTATTTCCCTCTAACACAATTTCATTGATGATGATATTTCTTATTAATTCATGCAGGAGGTTGAGCAGAATGAAGATGGAGTGAGCAGTGAAATTGAAGGGAAGGGAAAACTGCCTGAATATCTTATTGAACACTCAAAAGATCCAGCAACAGGTATGCATAATGTATCAGAGCAACACAATTCTCGTTAGATATGTATATTTACAAAATCCAGTGTATACCAGCATGTGTGATTGAGGAACATAATGGCGTTGGATTTTTTGCTGCGGATGATACGAATGATATATTTGAATTGCCTGTAATAACAATGTGGGATTTGACATGCATGAGTAGCTAACAACCTGAATTAAGCACAATGGAATAGAAGACTTGTGGCCTGAATAAGTTCTGTTTTTTGCAGATGAGAAGCACAATGGAACTGGAGTTGTTGGTCAAGTTGAATTGATTAAGACACAAGTTGTCAATGATAATGGTATGGTACATCACAACCTGGAAAAACCTTTAGTTTATGTAAAAAAAATTACAGGAACTAGTGTGCAATTTAATTTGAATGCTCCCCATGACTGATATGCTTTTTCTTTAGTATTCTATAATTTTTTGCTGTGAAAAAGATACGAGTCAAGTACAACATTTGGATGAGTGATTAGGAAAATGAAATTGGAAGAGTCAATAAATACAGGGAGTGAAACGTAATTAAGAAACAATGATTTCGCAATTCAAGAAATACACTGACCTTTGGTAATACTGAGTGTGCTTTCTGCAACTGAATCACGTGTGAGGGAGCTACATTTAAATCCCTTAATATTGTTCTAATGTCTACAAGACAATCCACTTTGTCTTTTCTGAAAAGTTCTCCAGTTGGGGAAAAAATTGAAACCATGGATGTATTCAAAATGTTGCTAGACCAAAAACAATGTTAGCTTAACATGATACTGATATGCTTTTCCTTTATTGTTTTTTCCCCTTTGGAAGTACTTGCTTATCCTATTCATTTTTATCTTGTGTTGTCTAAAATTTCATGTCTTTCTTAAATTTGCAGGTTCTGAAGAAGCCATGAGAGAGACAAAAATTGTGGATTCTTCAATGGATTACTTGACAACGGCATCTGCCCATGATCAACCTTTATCACTGTGCATCGATGAAATGCATTCTGTAAAAGCCATAGAGTGCTCAAGTAAGCTATTGTGAAAATTTTCAATGGATTCCTTTGGGTGTCATTAGTTTGACTAATATCAAGATTGTGTTCTCCAGGTAACACTACTAGGACCGCCAACCAACAAAATGAGGTTAGAGGAACACAAGTTGAGCAACAAGACAGTCCACGTTCGCCTTTTGTGAGAAGTTCTCCATTTTGGGAAAGTATTGAATCCATGGAAGTATTCAAAAGATTTCCGCAAAAGCCACATTTTCATCCTCTGGTGAAGTGTAAAGCAGTTTGTCGTGAAGGATCCGCCCTTGGAAATATGATAACCTTTGCCTCTTTGGTGGAGAAGACTTCCAAGTTTCAAGTTGGCGATCCTAGAGACATATTTGATAGCAATTTGGAGGCACTTGTTGACTTGGAAATGTTGGGATTTGATGTAACGGCAGTACGGCATCGTCTGAAGAAGTTGGTTGAAATGAAAGTTAAGTTGGGGCAGCTTCATAACCAATTAAAAGAAGTTGACATTCAGATCACAGAGTGTACTCTGGACAGAACCAGAAACAATGAAACCATCAGTCGGATTGATAAGAAGATTAAGGACTTGAAGGAAAAAGGGGCAACACTGATGTCAATCAATGTGGCCAAAGGTTCTGAAATTAGCAAGCTGCAATCAGAAGCAAATGCTATCACTGAAGGCATTCAGAGCATCCATTGTGATTTTGAGAAATTAGCTGCTGCAGCATGGTGATTGTTGTGATTCTGATGGATGACACCCTTTAGATTACCACCCCTTTTGCTAACCTTCGACACTGTTATATAATATATATACCCTTTTGAATGTAATGATATGATATTTACACCCTTTGGATTAACTTTTCTGTAGCTTTTTTTTAAAATTATAACAACCATTAGCCCTAGAAAGCTGGTAGCAAACAATTATTTGTATGTTAGTATCCTCGAGTCATTCTATAGTGAGCATCATATCTGTAGTCCTTAGGTCCTATTTCTTAACTGTTAGATCAAATAGGTTAGTACTACTATATCCTCGAGTCATTCTATAGTGAGCATCATATCTGTAGTCCTTAGGTCCTATTTCTTAACTGTTAGATCAAATAGGTTAGTTGTTGGATCAAATTCTATAGAATTATTGTTATATCCTCAATCGCGAAATTCTATAGTGAAAGTTTCATATATGGATTTATCAGCCAGTATTATTTAAAAAAAATTTGTTCGGTATGAGGTGGGCTGAAGCCCAACAAAACATCCAATGTAATCCATCAACTCTCAATGGGACGACTAAAAGCCTATCGTTTCCAACAAAACTTGATTTAAGCGACAAATCGTTCAAATTATACGATGCGTCGTTTCCCCAGAGATATAAGAGTCCTGGAGAGTAGGGGTGGGCATTGGAATTGCTAAACCGCAAAACCGAACCAAACTAATCTGAAAAAAACCGTGTTGATCTGAAAAGTCAAAAACTAAGACAAATTTGAATCGAATCGATTCAGATCGGTTCTGGTTTCGGTTTTTCACCCTAAAGAACCGATTCAATCCGAACCAGCTCAATAGAATTAATTTATATATATTTTTATATTATATATATGTATATTTGAAATTATATATTTTTTTTATATGTGGCTAAGTTTGATTGGGTGTGTATGCTGCTACGACAGGCGCGCACACATATGATCAGACAAAAAAAAAACGCGCTGAGTGACTAAGGGTCTATTTGGTATTCAACTTGAATCCAACTTTTTAAACTTAAAAATAGAATTTGAGTCCAAAACAAAGAAAACCCATTTGGTAGCCCTATTTTTAAAAACTCAAACTCAAGAACAACTAAAAAACACTCTAATTATTAAAAACAAAAAATATTTGTTTTTTCAGTTTTTTTCTAACAACCCACAAGTTCTCACAATTTTAAAATTTGAAAACAATTTTCAAGTTGGATACCAAACAAGTTTTTGAATCTTAAAAATAGATTTAAAAACTCCTTGTTTTTAAGAAAAATCAAAGTTTTTGAGTTCCCTATTTGAATAGGATACCAAACGACCCCTTAGGTTTTTTTCGTTCTTCGTTTTCCTCTCCTCCCATTTATTCTTCCTCTCTCCTTCATACTTAGCCGCCCCCGAAACCCTTCCAAACCTCTCTCTCAGCCGTCATGTTACGCCTCTCTCTGCCGCCGCTTTCTCTCAGCCTCTCTCAGTCGCTGTCGTCACGCAGGTCAGATTCTCTCTCTCTCTCTCTCTCTCTCTCTCTCTCTTTCCCCTCATTCGATTTTCTAACTACCCTCTCTGTCCTCCAGCAAATCGGAGATCCCATTCACTCGCAGCTTCCACGTCTTCATCTCGTATAGCTCTCTCTCTCTCTCTCTCTCTGAGCTCCTCTTCGATTCTATGACTAGGGTTTTGCATCTGTTTGGGTATTTAGGTTTTGATTGTGTGTGCATCTGTTTACCCGCTCATTCCATGCGAAAAATCAATGCTGGAGGAGCTACCGATTATTGTTTGCAGATTTATGTCTTCTCCTTTGCAAATTTATTTTTGATTTTTGATTTTTGATTTTCTGTTTATGTTGGTGGAGTCAAATGGCAAGTGATGAATAATATAAAGTTGTTTGTGTTGTCTGTGCCCACCCCTAATAAATAAGCCAGAAAAAAAAATGTTGCGTTGCTATCACTCTTCTACAAGGAACCTAGAAGTGTCTCTTACTTAGTATGGGGTTGGTATCGTCGTCTAGGGTAATTCCCCTGTGTTTCAGGCTGTGAACCTTATCAACTTCTTCCTCTAGCACCCTTGGCAAGGAAATTAAATTCATTGTATAAGAAGAAAGAATAGATCACCCTCTTCATTGATAAGGTCAGTGTAACATCAATATGCCTTCTACACATAAAAAAGATATTCAAGTCTTGTTATTAGGCCATCTCCAACCAAAGGGGTGGAAACCCAAATTATGAGTTTTGAGTCCAAAAAACTTCTTCAATCCGTGTATTTTGGGAGGTGGAAATTTGAGAAATCTCAAATTTTGGGTGGAATTCCACCCCAAGTATTGCCTGGACTGATATTTTTAGTGGGCCCAAAATTTGCTTTTTCTATTTTTTTTTATGGCTGGAAGACCACGTAAACACCAAAAATTGATGGGCCCCACATGACTTTTGCTGTCTGCCAGAAACTTGCGTAACAAGCTGGCCCGCGTGACATTTTGAAGCCGACCAACGGTCATATTTTCAAATACATGCTGTGCTGTTTTTTTTATTTAAAAAAAATATATATTCCAACAACTATATTTGTAATCAACAATCATGATTAACTTTAGGCAATTTGAACGGTAAAATTTCACATCAAACGGCTCAAATTTAAATCCAAAGGTCAAAATAATATTTATAATTAATTTAAATCATATCCAACCCCAAAACTTATTCCAAACTCTATAAATAGCCATTCATTTGGTAAATAATACACCAAAAATTATTATTTTTCCTTTCTCCCTTTGTTTTTCTTTCTCCATTTGTTATATTTTTTTCATTCTACTTTCATTTTTGTTGAAAATGGCCCCAAAACCCCAAAGAGGTGTGAATTTGAAACCACAAGAAGATGAGGCATTGTGCAAAGGGTGGGTTTCTATCTCTGAAGATGGGGCTATGGGCACGAATCAATCAAATGATTCATTTTGGTTGTGTGTGTACCAAAAGTTTTTGGAAAATGATCTGGGCATGAGTGGAGCCGGGGTACGATCATTGCAAGTTATTCCTTCTCGGTTCAAAATCATCAACCAACAATGTTCTCTATGGAAGACATATATGACAAAGGCCAATGCAAGGCATGGCTCAAATCTTGAAGATGTGGTGAGTACTCATTTTTTTCAATGCTTAAATTTATAATTCTAATTCTTTTCAATTATTAACTTGATTTTTATTTTATTTCATGAGTAGGATATGAATGCAAAAATAATTTTCTTGACTGATAATAAACCTCCGAATAGGACTTTCAAGTTGTATTATGCTTGGAAAATCTTAAAAGATTGCCCAAAATGGAACGACCTATGTGAATCTCTCACACAAACATTCAAAGATTCTTCTCATAGTGGCAATATAGTCAATTTGGAGGAAGATGAAGATGATGTGGTCATGCCCACTCCAAGGCCGTTGGGAAGAGATAAGCAGAAGGATGAAAAAAGAAAGGAAAAGGTGTTGAAGGTTATCTCAACCAAAGTGGAAAGTTCTTGTCTGAATTGGTTCAACAAGGAAATGAGGCAAAGGAGGATAGGAGGCGAAAGTTAGAGCTCCTATAAGAGCAACATGCCTATCAAATCCAACAGGATAATGAACAGAGGATAATGTCCATGGACCTATCCAAATTTACTCCAAGAAAGAAAAAGTATTGGGGGATAAGCAAGACAAAATTATTGAAGCCCAGATGAATACAAGTTCCTCCTACAATCCAGAAGACTATTATCCAAGCCCTCCACATAGTGATTATTAATTTATGTTTCTTTGTAATTTTTGTTTATCTTTATTTATGGTGTTGTACTTGTTTTTTTTTTTAAAGTTAAATTCTATTATGTTTTGGAATTTTAATTTTTTTTAGGTTAAAATGTTTAGAAAATTAAATCACGAATGTTGAAACAAAAATAATGTCGAGAAAAAAAATTTAAGGGTTAATCATTCTTAAACAATTTTAAAAAGTTGCGGACTCATGAGTTTGCAAGGTTGGAGGAAAAAAAATTTTGAGTCTTAAAAATACATGAATAGTTGTATTTTGGAGGGTGAAAATTTGAGTTTAGCCCCAACATGGTTGGAGATGGCCTTATGTGTTACTTTTACTTTGTTGAACTATAATATGTTTTAAAGAGAGGAATATCCTGACATTTTAGAAACTTTTGTTATTTTGTGACCCTTCTCTTCACAAGTATAGTTGTAATGTGCTGAACATTAATCCCTGTGTTTTTATAATTAAATCTTGTAATCTTGATTATGGGTTGGAACTTTCAAGGGTGTGGTGTGTGAAGTTCAATATATAGCATAATTATTTGAACTTCTTGACATTGAATATGTAGATTTTCTGTTCATTGAATATTTATTTGATCTTTTTGACATTGAATGGGTTGGAACTTTCAAGGATGTGATGTGTTACTTTTACTCTGTTGTTTATGTTGATTTTCTATTCATTGAATAGTATCAAAATCTGCTTATTGATATACCGATTGTTTGTGTTGACATAAACTCCGCTTATTATCTAATTATGTTGACATAAACTCTATATTGGGCAGGTCTATTTTGTTGATTTGTATCATATTTTTTGTGTTTATTTGTTGAAAATTATCAAAATTTGCATATATTATTGATGACAAAATATATTGGGCAGGTCTGTAATATGTAAATTGTTGATAATCTGTGTTTTGCTGTGTTTATTTGTCGATAATCTGTAAATTGAACCGTTTTTTATTGATGGTGAATAAACTAGTTGATAATCATGTTAATAGAGTTTTGCTTAATTAAATTATACAGTGAATTTTCTTTTGCAGGTTTTAATAGGGTTTTGCTTAATTTCTTATATCAATGTCTTTAATGTTACGAACTAGTTAATGTTCCTATTTGCTTGCTGTGAAAGTGGTTTGTTTATTTTCATGTTTAAACTTTAAGTTGCTGTTTTTTGTTTCTTAAAAAAATCATGAATGAGTCGAACCCATTTGGAGAGGTGCATGCCACTACTAATAGAGAAGTTGGTTCGTCATCCCATTCGTATCCACATCTGCATCAACACCTTTACCCACTTTTCCCATCCCTCAAACACCAACTCAAAGTGCACCTCATGCCCAAACACCACCTCAACTGAGTGGTCTTCCACCATTACCTCATTTCAGTCCAAGAAAAGAAAAATCGGAAGTATGGGATCACTTTGAGAGATATGAAGATGTGGTTGAGAGTGTGAAGGAGGATGGGAGCAAATATGCAACCACTCAGAAGAGAGCTAGGTGCAAGCATTGCTCTATGAGCTATGTGGCAGACTCCACTAGAAATGGGACCTCAAATTTGAGGAAGCATATTGAAAACCTATGTAAGAAATATCCGGGGAGGGTTTCTAAAGATATACGGCAAAAACTCTTGTCTTTTGACCAAGAAATTGATAATGTTTGAGTTTTTGTTTTTTTTAAATTGAGGTATTGTTTTTGATTAATATCATGTTTATGTTGCTGTTTTTTGTTTCTTAAAGAAATCATGAATGAGTCGAACCCATTTAGAGAGGTGCATGCCACTACTAATAGTGAAGTTAGTTCGTCATCCGCATCCGTATCCACATCCGCATCCGCATCAACACATTTACCCAATTTACTCATCCCTCAAACACCAACTCAAAGTACACCTCATGCCCAAACACCACCTCAACCTAGTGGTCTTCCACCATTACCTCATTCCGGCCCAAGAAGAGAAAAATCGGAAGTATGGGATCACTTTGAGAGATATGAAGATGTGGTTGAGAGTGTGAAGGAGGATGGGAGCAAATATGCAACCACTCAGAAGAGAGCTAGGTGCAAGCATTGCTCTATGAGCTATGTGGCAGACTCCACTAGAAATGGGACCTCAAATTTGAGGAAGCATATTGAAAACCTATGTAAGAAATATCCGGGGAGGGTTTCTAAAGATATACGGCAAAAACTCTTGTCTTTTGACCAAGAACATGAGGTTCTTACATTAACAGTGCATAGTAAAGAAGAGTGGTTAAAGGCATGTGTAGAGATGGTAGTAATGCCGTTTAGTGTGGTTGAAGGAAAAGGGTTTAGACGGTTTTGTAATTCTTTGAACCCCCATTTCCAAGTGCAATCTTGTAGGACACTTGTGAGGCATTTCATGGTAATGTATGATGCTATGAAATAAAAATTGAAAGAAGAATTAGCACCACATAAAGTGTGCCTCACAACGGACACTTGGACAAGTGTTGAAAACATAAATTACATGATTATTACGGCACACTTCATAGATGGTGATTGGAACTTGCACAAAAGAGTCTTGAACTTTTGTGTCATTTTCAATTATAAGGGGAACTCAATTGGTAAACTCCTCGAGTCATGTTTGCTTGATTGTTTGAAAATCTGGAAGATGCGATTAAGGAGAAGAATGAGATCAAAGAGATTTTAAAGAAGCTTAATGCCGCCACCACCACCATCCACTCAAAGTAGTAGTTATTATTCTAGTGATACTACTACCATGAATACAAGTAGTAGCCTAAGCCGAGGGGGAAAGAAACAAAGGCAAATGACTGAAAATTGGAGAAAAGAGACTCGAGCAAATGATGTTGTGATATTGGAGCATAAGAGTGATAGGTACATCACCGACCCTATTGAAGATGTGGTTGATGAATTTCGATGTTCTGAAGTGGTAGAAATTGAATGGGATTAAGTATCCGGGTTTGGCATTTATTGCAAAAGATGTGCTTGCCATCCTAATATTAAAGGTGGCTTCGGAATCATGCTTTAGCACGGGTGGTCGGGTAGTTAATTCATTTCATACTTTTTTGACTCCTAAATTGTGGAGACCTTAATTTGCTCTCAAAATTGGTTAAGGTCAGATGACATATCCTCTTTACAATATGAGCAAACAATTCAAGAGATGGAGTTCTATGAATCGATTGAATTATGTATTTTTTTGTAATTTTATGTGCTTTATTAATGTATTATATAATTTGTATGTTTGACTAATGTTCTAATGAGTTTATGTTTTTTTTTTTATGTAGATACTATGAGTTCATCCACACCTACTAAGTCTGCTCTAGCTACTTTTCAATATTAGGAGGAATTTAATGAAGTTGGATTGAATTTGGGTTGTAATTTATTTTGGAACTTATTTTGCTGAAGTTGGATTGAATTTGGGTTGTAATTTATATGTTGCTGAAGTTGGATTGAATTTGGATTGTAATTTATATTTTGTTGAAGTTGGATTCATTTTGATGTGTTAAAAGCTTGTTGGAAGTTCAAATTTGGGGTATGTCAGTAATATAATAACATTTTGGGCAGGTCTGTAAAAAAATTATATAATAAAATTTTGGGCTAAGGCCCAAACTGAAATTGCAAGAATCGAACTGGAATCGGATTGGTCCGTGTTGATTTGAATTTATCTATGATTTTTTAGCAAAATCGGTTCAAACCAAACCGATCTTCATTTTCGTTTCAGATTTTTTTTTTGTGTTTTGTTTTTTGTTGAGAAAACCGGTCCAAATCGACCGTGCCCACTTGGAGAGCAACGGACCAAAAGATTCCAACTTTTCTCCAAAAACTTGACCTTGACTACACTATTCCTACTTAAGCGTTTTTGGGATATTAATGGTCAGCAAATGTACTTGGGCTTATACATCAATTTGGTACTTAAAAGGTTTTTATATAATCTGTTTTTCTCTGGAGAACCAAAAAGTGAGAGAAAACAAGTAGGAAAATGGTTATGAAGCGGAGCCAAGCGCATTTGAGCAAGGATTCAAAGGTAGAAGTTTGCAGCAACGAAGACGGGTACAGAGGTGCATGGTTCCCAGCCATAATCCTTGACCCACACCCCTCAGATCGCTCACCAAAGAAGAAAAGGAAGAGCATTGGCAACTCAAGCAAGGCTCTGGTTCAGTATGAGAGTCTGGTCTCTGAAGATGACCCAAACAAGCCACTCACTGAGCTCGTTGACGTGAGCTCCATCCGGCCAGTGCCGCCTCCTGACAATCCTGACCAGCCCTTGGAGCCAGCCGACGTCGTAGACGCCTATTACCGTGATGCTTGGTGGGTGGGGGTTGTGATGAGGTTTGAGGATGACAAGTATACCGTGGGTTTCAAAAACCCACCTGATCTGCTTGAGTTAAGGCGCTCTGAGCTGCGGCCTCATTGGGATTTGCAGGACGGCATATGGGTTGGTGCCCAGAAGGAGGTACTAGTTCTACATTTTAATAATGCATGTGGGTTTGTCTTTTTATTATAGGATTTGCACTTGGTTTATGCTTGCATGAGCTTTATTTTGTTTATCAATGAATTGTTTTTGGAGCTTTCTAACCATGGATTTTCTTGATTTAAGAACATGCAGGTTGTTTTTTGTATATTGGCCTTGCCTTCGTTGTTCTGCTTTTAGATTCTTTTTTTTTTTCCTAAAAAGATAATCTTTTTATGTTGTTGCACTTTTTAAGAGCAGTTTATCTTTGTTCATGTTTTCTTTAATACCGGTTGTCATGAGTATCATTGGTTCTCTTGACTATTCTATTGATTTTCCTGAATTATCAACCAAAGTTGTTATTTTTATTGCTTGTTGTCCTTGGTCCGAACCAGTACTTGATATCAGGTTTGTTTGTACTTTCTAAATTTTTTCTGGGACTTCTCTGATATTGTGGTGTTTGTTAGGAACTTGTGATTTTATGGAGTTTTAAGTTTGGATTTATTGAGGTCTTTACTTATATGTTTGCAAGTTCATGCCTTTTCAGCTCATTCCTTTATCTCATTTGCAATATATCTGGATTCCTATTTTTGAGGGATGATAGAAATTTCTTTATGCTGTGTTTCTAATAGAAAGAAAACTGATATTTTTCATTAATTGTTCAAAGAGGATGGTGGGATCAATTTTCAGCCCTGGGACAGCGGTGGAAGTGAATCTCAACGAAGAACATCTATTCTGTGCTTGGTTCCCAGCAATTTATCTTGGTGAACTAGGGGTCAACTCTTTCTTGCTTCAATATAAGAGCTCAAACAACTATGATGTTAAAGTGGTCATAGGTAGCAAACAGATTCGGCCTCAGCCTCCAAAGTTGGCGGAAAGAGATTTTAGGTTGCTGGAAAAGGTGGATGCATTCTGTGATATGGGTTGGTGTGTCGGAGTGATTAAAAAAGTGATTACAGGAAAAAAGTATATGGTCGGTTTTAAATTCACAGAGGAGGTGAAGCAATACAGTCAGTCAGAATTGAGGCCTCACATGTACTGGACGGATGGAAGATGGGTTACTATGATCAATGGAAAACGGGTTACTATGATCAATGGAAACTGGGTTCCTTACTTTAAGGTATGTGTATTTTTCTCTTGTTTTATGATGGGAAAAGGGCGGGGGTTGTCATGGCTTGTTAATTATGGGTATGATAGTAAACATGTTTGGACCTTAGGTAAGTTTGAGTTTCTATGCTGAGAAGCATACATTTGAATGTAAGAAGTGATATATACCAACAAAAAAAAAAAAAAAAAAGGAAAAAGAGATGCATTATTTTTTCCTCTGGTTTTGTTTTTTCTGACACCTGATGGTCCTGATCAGAATGCATTTTATTCCCATTGCAGAAGACTAAGCAACAGCAGGTTGGAGGACTGGACAATCGAACAATAGTTTCTGATAAACGAAAAGGTAAACCACAAAATTCTGAAGTTGATATCCTTTGGCCAAGAGTGAGACATGAGGGGAGGAGCAGGCCACTGAAATTGCCTGGTGAAAATATCAATAGCCATAGGCATATATCCACACTGATTAACATTACATGATATTATTTCTGTATTAACATATTCATTGGGTAATGTAATCCACTAAACCAAATGTGTATAAATTGTTGCAGTCAAGAAGGGCAGTGAAATCAAAAATGCTGATGAAGAAAATGTTGAAGATGAGTATGGACTAGACAACATTGAATCTTCCGGTATAAGGTCAGATTCTGAACTAACAGGGGGATCTCATGCTGGAACATTGTGTCTGCTCCCCATAGAGGTATATCTGAAGCCTGTATGCTACGCTTCCTTCTATATCTCTCTACGTATCAAAACAGTCTGCATTAAGCTTTGGAGTAGAAAGGCAAGACCAGTGTGCTTCCTATCAAATAAATGGAAGACCAATAAGATACAGAGTGGCCTCTTTTTTCATTTTCTTTCTAATTATATATATATATATATATATTGATATAGGAGTGTTACATAACACAAGAGAGCTTAATTATACCTCAGAGGGTGCTGTAAAAGTGAAAGGAAGGACTAAGATGGCTCATGCCCATAATTCTAGAAATCTTTGTTTTTGTTTTTTTAAGACAATTGTTAATAGAAAAAACTATGATATTTTATTTTAATTTTATCTATAATTAATTCAAAAAACTATGAGGCATCCTATTGAGATTTATTTCCCTCTTAACCCAAGTTTGTTGATCATCATATTTCTTATTGATTCATTCAGGAGGTTGAATGGAATGAAGATGGGGTGCGCAGTAAAATAAAAGGGAATGGAAAACTGCCTGAATATCTTGTTGAACACTCAAAAGATCCAGCAAAAGGTGTGCAAAATGTGTCAGAGCTACACAATTCTTGATAGATGTGTATATTTACAAAATCAAATGTGTACCAGCATGAGTGGTTGAGGTTGAGGAACATAATGGCGTTGGATCTTTTGCTGCAGATGATACGAATGATATATTTGAATTGCCTGTAATAACAATGTGGGATTTGACAGGAATGAGTAGCTAACAACCTGAATTAAGCACAATGGAGTATAAGACTTGTCGCCTGAATAAATTCTATTTTTGGCAGGTGAGAAGCACAATGGAACTGGAGTTGTTGCTAAAGTTGAATTGACTAAGACTCAAGCTGTCAATGATAATGGTATGGTACATCAGAACCTGGAAAAACCTTTAGTTTATGTAAAAAGAATTACAGGAACTCGTGTGCAATTTAATTTGAATGCTCCCCATGACTGGTATGTTTTTGCTTTTGTATTCTATAATTTTTTGTTGTGAAAAAGATACGAGTCAATTTCCACATTTGGATGAGTGATTAGGAGAATGAAATTGGAAGATTCAAGAATAGAGGTAGTTAAACATAATTAAGAAACAATGATTTTGGAATTCAAAAAATACACTGATTTTGGTAATACTGAGTGTAGATTCTGCAACTGAATCATGTGTGAGGGAGCTACTTAAGTCCCTTAAGATTTTTCTTTTGTCAAAACGAGTCAATAAGGAAAAGTACCACATATTGGTAGACGAACGAAAAGAGGAAAATAATTGGGGTTTCCTTATCCTTTTCTCACTTTATAAAATGTTGGTAGTAATTGTTTAATCCTATTTATTGTTATCCCGCATAGTATAAAATTCATAGCTTTCTTAAAATCTCAGGTTCTGAAGATGCAATGGTCGAAGCAGAAACTGAAGCTACTGCAATTGATATTGAGAAAATAATAGAGGGCTTAAGTAAGCAATTGAGAAAGTTGTCAAAAGTATTTCTTTGGCTTTGGTTTCTTTGATTAACATCAAGGTTGTGTTGTAGATAACCCTGCAGGGTTTTCCAGCAAACAAAATGAGGTCAGAGGAAGACAGGTTGAAACTGGTGTAACAGGTGACACTGATCAACAAGACAGTCCACTTTGCCTTTCCTGAATAAGTTTTCCAGTTGGGAAAAAAATTGAAACCATGGATGTATTCATAGTGTTGCTAGACCAAAAAAAATTGTTACCTTAACATAATAGGGATATGCTTTTCCTTTATTGTTTTTTCCCCTTTGGAGGTACTTGCTAATCCTATTCTTTTTTTATCTTGTGTTGTCTAAAATTTCATGTCTTTATTAAATTTGTAGATTCTGAAGAAGGGATGAAAGAGTCAAAAACTGTGGATACTGCAATGGATTACTCAACAAAAGATGTTCAGGTGACTGTGACCGGAATATCTGCAACGGCATGTGCCCATGATCAACCTTTATCACTGTGCATAGATGAAATGCATTCTGTAAAAGCCATAGAGTGCTCAAGTAAGCTATTGTGAAAATTTTCAATAGATTCCTTTGGGTGTCATTAGTTTGACTAATATCAAGATTGTGTTCTCCAGGTAATCCTGCTAGGATCACCAACCAACAAAATGAGGTTAGAGGAACACAAGTTGAGCAACAAGACAGTCCACATTCGCCTTTTGTGAGAAGTTCTCCATTTTGGGAAAGTATTGAATCCATGGAAATATTCAAAAGATTTCCGCAAAAGCCACATTTTCATCCTCTGGTGAAGTGTAAAGCAGTTTGTCGTGAAGGATCTGCACTTGGAAATATGATAACCTTTGCCTCTTTGGTAGAGAAGACTTCCAAGTTGCAAGTTGGCGATCCTAGAGACTTATTTGATAGCAATTTGGAAGCACTGGTTGACTTGGAAATGTTGGGATTTGATGTCAAAGCAGTACGACATCGTCTGAAGGAATTGCTAGAAATGAAAGTTAAGTTGGGGCAGCGTCAGAACCAATCAAAAGAAGTTGAAATTCAGATAACGGAGTGTACTCTTGACAGAACCAGAAATAATGAAACAATCAGTCAGATTGATACGATGATGAAGCACTTGCAGGAAAAACGGGCGATGCTGATGTCAATCGATGTGGCCAAAGGTTCTGAAATTAGCAAGCTGCAATCTGAAGCAAATGCTATCACTGAAGGCATTCAGAATATCCATCGTGATTTTGAGAAATTCACTGCTGCAGCATGGTGATTGTTGTGATTCTGATGGATGTCCCTTGAGATTACCACTCTTTTAGCTGACCCTTGAATAGTTTGGAGCTAGGTTTGTCCATGGAAACTGATATATAATATTTATACTCTTTTGAATGTAATATAATGATGGAAGTGATACCAAACTGTTCTGTAGTTTTTTATAACAGCTATTAGCCCTAGAATGCTGGTAACAGTTTTCTGTACTACCATATCCTCAACCAGTATTAGACCTAATGCTGCTCAAAATATATTTATAGACCGGTTTACTGCCTATATCACTATCTATTGGTTTCCTATAAGATGTCTTGTCCACACTTTTTTCCTGGTAGAAAAGCTTCTGGTCCCTTTCAGCAAGTTATGAGCTTTTTGTCTGTTAGAAAGGCGGATAAATAGCAGCGGTGGTAAAACTAGAAAAGTTAAAAAGAAAACAAAACTAACTCTGTAAGTAGGGCTGAGGTTGCTCTTCAGCTTTTATAAGCATGAAATTTGAAAGAAGGTACGCGTATTTGGAAATGGAAAGGCCCATGATGCACTTCAAAATCTCTAATTACTTCATAAAGTAAATGGCCACCATCCACATATCAACCATGACGCGAAACAATATGAACTTTTCCACTTAAACAAGTTACAATAGCCATTATGAACAACTCAGAACGTACATTGACAACAGGGCTTTTGGCAACAACCATCTGTTTTTTTTTTCCTTACAAGGGGAAACAACACTGCTTGGACCCCTTTACCTTTCTTCATCAAGAGGAGCAACTTTGCAGGTAAAAGATTTATCATTCCTCCTTGTGGACTTTGAAGCCATATACTCTCGGAAAATAATTCTGACTCGCCTTCTACGGTTTAAGATGGCCGTAGGTCAAGAAAAAAAGGTGAGGAAATGTGGTTCCAAAATATGCTCCATCAATTTCGTAGAGTGTTTGTCAAGGAAACATTGAAAAACTGATGTTCAACAAAACATAACTGAAGTCATTTGCAAAAGTCATACATATTTTATTACAAGGATACGATCTTGGTGTCTGGATTGTGGGGCATAAATTTCTTCACACTTGGGACAGAAGATTTTGACAGTACTTAACCTTGGGATGTCTGACCGCCCAACAGGCAGACATCGTTGTTTATTGCAGTGAACTCTTGGACATCTGCCAAAGTCATAGTTCCTGTACTTCTCCAACTGAATTGCACACTGTTGAATTAGGAAGCCTGAAATCCAGCATGATGAAAAAACCACATATAAAGTTGCATTGTTAAACACCTTACCATTGCAGACAATCCTTTGTGAGTAGCTATGTATCTAGCATGAATTAAACCAAAGAGCATCTCCGCTGCAGATTCGATCACATTGTTCTGTTCACCATCAGTTAAGGTACTATGGGAGTGATTTTCGTCCCTAGAGAACATTCGTCTCAAGATCCCTTCTTCCTCTTCACTTTTCTTTCTCCTTGCAAAACAACACGGAGTGAAAAGACCACACCGGGGGTTGTTGGCCAAAGGCCCTCCGATACCTAAGTTAGGTCGACTGTATATAGGAGAAACAGTAGCTAACAAATTGTACGAAGATTTCACTTGGGGAGAACCGGGTAGTCGAAGCCGTGTGTGGTGGCCAGAGCCTTGTGTGTGTGTGTGAGAGAGAGAGAGAGAGCGAGAGAGAGTGGCGGTTAGGGTTTGTGAGAGGGGATTTCTACAAAGTTTTAGAGGTACCTCAAACCTTGTTTCTAGAATTGGGTAATCTAAGTACATAATTAATATGAACTTCTCAGTCCTCATGGGTACGACCTTGTACTTGTCTTGCTATACTACTAATTGGCTTATACAATTGCGAGTTAAAGTAACACAATAAATTTTGGCGTTGTTGCTGAGGACTGAACAACAGTTCTTCCCTGGTTATGTGCCCAAGGTTACCCTATTCTTTTAGTATTGTCTAATTAATTCAATTATCTGTTTCAGGTAGTTTATGTCTAAAAGACCATTCCTTGAACAAGTGAGGTCTTCGTTCCGATGTTCGATGGGTTCAGCCTTTTTGAAGCTCACAGCATCACCATAAGTGGCAGATGGGCCTGGTTATGGTGCTAGATGGGTTCACTGGTTGGTGATGTTTCTTTTCCCATCAGTGCCGTCACCAAAGGCGATTAGACGGCAGAGAGAGAGAGAGAGAGAGAGAGAGAGAGAGAGAGAGAGAGAGAGAGAGAAGTCTCCACCTTACTGGACCAGCTGGCAAGGGATTTAAAATTTGGCTTTTCTAAATTTACAAAATTGCCCCTAACTTCTGTTGACCAAAACTTTGTCGTTTTAACTCCGATTTGAGCTCGCCACGTGGCTACAGACTCGTGAACTCGAGCTTTACGCATTGGAACCAAGAAAATTTCCAAAACTAATCCTGAACAAAAATTGAACCCCAAATCACTTTAAAAATCCTAAGGGCAAAACCGTCCTTTCACTTTAAAATTCCGAAAATTAAAATTAAAAGCAGGACGGGATGTTACAAAAGCAGTCATACACAAACAAAAGCTCCGCATGGAATAGACTAGCCAAGCGACTAATGTTGCGTAGATACAGCTGTTGGTTTTAAAACATTTTTAAGAAGTTGATTTGAACATTAAACATACAAATTAATCAAATTAATTGCAGCGGAAGAATATGGTGGTTGTTTAAATTCAAAACAAAACTTCTTCCAAGTATCTTAAGCCATGAACATTGATATGTTTTTCATAAATGAAAATTCAAGAGAAAGGATAAGTTCTAATTACCCTTGAAGCTATAATATGAACCAAGTTGTGCTTTGGTCTTCTCTTGATGATTTCCCTTTGTTGATCTCCTCTTGATCTTTCTCCTCCTTGTGAGCCACAAAAGTATATGGCCTCTAAGTCTCCACACCAATGAAACCTTGAGATGAGAAGAAGTATCTTGAGAATACAAGGATGCTAGTGCAAGATCCTCAAGATTGGTTTCAATCTAAACCCCTTTGAAAGAATCGTGTTTCACTCTTGAAAACTCACAACTATCTCTCTTTGATCTCCCAAACCTATTTGGTTGATGTTGGATTGTGTTTGTGTGTAA
>NW_018921372.1:9963-41115 GCF_002207925.1 Prunus avium
GAACTGCCTTTGAACTTGAATTGTCCAATTTCTTACACCTATTGATTTCGGATCGAGCGCAAAACTTGGTCAACATCATAATATGTTGGGAGGAGTCATTTGGTTAATTTTGAGTGAAATCCAATCTCCAGAACTACCCAATACACCAACCACTCCAATTAGGAACGAACTGCCTTTGAACTTTAATTGTCCAATTTCTTATACCTATTGATTTCGGATCGAGCCGAAAGGTTGGCCACCGTCATAATATGGTGGGAGGAGTCATTTGGGGAGTTGGCCACCGTCATAATATGGTGGGAGGAGTCATTTGGGTATGTTTGAGTGAAATCCGATCTCTAGAACTACCGAATACACCAACCATTCCAATTTGGAACGAACTGCCTTTGAACTTGAACTGTCCAATTTCTTACACCTATTGATTTTGGATCGAGCCCAAAAGTTGGGCAACATCATAATATGGTGGGTGGAGTCATTTGGTGAATTTTGAGTGAAATCCGATCGCTAGAACTACCCTAATCTATATTTGTTACTACTTTGTTTTATTGATTTTTGCACCAATTAGAATTTTCCATTGCCTTTTACGAATCCATTTGCACTTCATTGAAATGTAGGCTAATTCGTTTGAGTTCTCTATTTGGTCGCTCTCTCTTTGAAGTGGCACCCAAACTCTTATCAATTGGGCAATAATTGTTACATTCTATTCTAATATCATGATTTTATATAGGTGCATGTTGGAGCTAATAAGGAGAAAGAATGTGCATGCATGTGAAGCAAAAAGAAAAGAAAGAAAAGAAATGAAGCCAATTCCAGTCTATTTTTGGTAGTCAACTTGCAAGGCCCAAAACGTACACTTGTACTTCTCAGATGGGAATACATCCTTCACAACAGTTGTTCCAATGGGTGTCTATTATGACATATCCAAATGTGAACCCCATTGGATACAGATTGAAACCTCAGGCCTTCCTACACCATGCCTGGTTCAGAAGAATCGTTTTTTTTCCAGCAACCAAAAGAAAACCCACATGGGTTGGCAGCAAAAGGCAGCCATAATTGAACACCTTTGAAAACCCATGTGAAGAAAGCTTAAGGTGCAGCAGCTAAAGAATTGAAAAGAATGCATGAAGTGCCACACCCATGCCAAAAGAAGTATGGGATGGAATTGATTCCAACCACACTAACTTAGACAAGATCAAGTAGGTGTTATGGATTGTATTGGAATTGGAATGGTGGTGTTGGAATTAATCATGATGTTCCTCCTTCTTAGCCCTATAAATAGAGAAGTCTTCAAGCTTCAAAACACACACCCAAACTCCACAACTCTTGAGCTTTCTCTCCTTCCTCCATCTTTATAGTTCTAAAGCTCCACAACTCTTGAGCTTTCTCTCCTTCCTCCATCTTTATAGTTCTAAATTTCTGTTTAAGTTTTATGTATTTTATGGGGAACTAACACCCTAGCTAAGGCTAGGGAGATAAGCTTTTAATATGAGTATGTAATTTTTATTAGTTTGATCCAAACTTAAGCTTTAATGTGAATTTGTAGTTTTTGTTTAAATAGAATTTGTAGTTTTCTTTATAATTAATTGATGAATGTTTGATAATCTATTTCATGGGTTCAATCATGTTTTTCCCATTGTGTAGTAAAAACTTTCATGCTTTTAAAAGAGAAGAGAATTACTAAAGATTAATAGAATTTTGATGAAGATTATTTTTTGATAGTTTGTTGCCAATGGTACAAGTTATGCTTAGAATACTTCTAAAGGAAATTAAAAAGAGCTTTAATTATTTTGAACAACTACATTGGAAAATATTTTGCGGATCAAATTATTAAGAGTTGCATGCTTATGTTAAAAGTGGAACCCCAATTCCTTAGTGTTTTAATCAAATAATTTTTCTTTAAATCAAATCTTGCATAAATCTACCTCTCAATCACAATTGTTCTTTTTCATCTCTGTTATTTTCTTTGCACCACTCTCTGTGGAAACGATACTCGGACTTCCGAGCTACACTACTATACAACACCTTCCCTTGGGTTTTTCAAAGTGGTATTAACAAATTGGAGCCGTTGCCGGGGAGCGGCTTGTCAAAGAGTACAGAGATCCCCTTGGTCAGAGGTTTGCTGTTTATGTGAAATTCTTCACATCTGGTACACTCTTTCCAACTTTCATCTTATTGTTAATAATTTTTTTTAATTTTTTTCGTTTTGTTTTGTTTTGTTCTTTTTTATTTATTTATTTTCTTTATGCAACCTAGAGATCATCTAGGAAGATTTGTCAAAAAGTCTGAAACTGTTAATTCTGCTTCAACTTCTTCACCTGAAACATCTAACAAATCTGAAACCATGGCTGAAATTGTGAATAATGAACAAGAAATTTTGAATAATGAACGTGTGGTTAATGCTCAGATTGTGAATAATGAAATGAGAGAAGAAGTAGTTGCCCCTAGAACTTTAGAGACGTTATTGTATCCTATTCGTGCACCAAATCCATCATGCATCATGTTTCCACCTAACATGCCAAATTATGATTTCAAACCTGGAATGATTCAATTACTACCTATTTTTCATGGCATGGAAAGTGAAAATCCTTATGTGCATGTTAGGGTATTCGAAGAGGCTATTGGCACTTTTTACAATGTTCAACTTGATAGGCTTAATTTCATAAGGTTGAAATTTTTTCCTTTTTCCTTAAAAGAAAAGGCTAAAAGTTGGTTGTATTCATTAAAGGCTAGAACCATAGGTTCTTGGGGGGAAATGACTCAAGCTTTTTTTAACAAGTATTTTCCTAATCACAAGACAGTTGCTCTTAAGAAAAAAAAGGAAAATGAAACTTTATATCAAACTTGGGAAAAATTTAAAGAGCTTTTGAATTTGTGCCCACACCATGGCTTTGAAAACTGGCGTCTTGCTAGTTATATCTATGAGGGACTTCTCCCTCGTGATCGCCAATTTGTTGAGTCAATGTGTAATGGAAATTTTATGCAAAAAGACCCTGATGATGCCCTAGAATTTTTGGATGAAATTGCTGAAAAAGCACATCAATGGACTGTCCCCAGTCCAGTTGAGACCACTGATCGGTCAAGAATTGCCACATCTTCTACTAATAAAGGAATTTATCAATTAAAAGAAGAAGATGATTGGAAATTAAAATTTGAGGTTCTAACTAAAGAGATAGCTGCTTTGAAAATGGAAAAATCAAATTTGCCTCAACCTGTTTATCAAGCTGATGTAAATCAAGTATGTGATTCTTGTTATGAGATTGGTCATACTGTTAAAAATTGCCCAATTTTTCAGGAAATGAAAGGAGCTTATGAGGAGCGTTGTGCTGCTATTGGAAACTTCAAACAACAGTATTCTCCTTTTTCCAACACTTACAATCCAGCAACAAGAAACCATCCAAACTTTCGTTGGAGCAATGATCCACAACCTCAGGTAAGTGATAGAAATTCTTTCAATCATCAGTTTCCTGCAACTAATGGCCATCTTTGAGCGATACTCTTCACACATTTATGCATGAACAACAGAAGCAAAATCAAAGGTATGATACTTTGCTTGGTCAATTGGTTGAAGAAAATAAAGAAATTAAGAGTCAAATTTCCAAGTTGACTAACTTTTTGGCTGTTAATGAAAAAGGTAAATTTCCTGCCAACACTCAACCAAATCCAAAAGGGGCCAATTCTTGTGAATCTTCACTCGAGCATGTAAAATCTATTATTACTCTTAGAAGTGGTAAAATAATTAACAACACACCTTCACATAAGGAAGTTGAAAAATCTAAGAATAATGATAAACTTAACATGTCCAACTTGAATGAATCAAATGAATATCATTTTCCTGCTCCTTTTCCTCAAGCTTTAAATCCTCCAAAGAAATTGAGTCAAAATTCTGAAATTTTAGATGTCTTTAAAGAGGTCAAAGTGAATATTCCTTTATTAGCTGCTATTAAACAGATTCCATCCTATGCTAAATTTTTGAAAGATTTGTGCACAATCAAAAGAAAGCATCAAGTGAAGAAAAAGGCCTTTTTAACTGAACATGTGAGTGCATTGTTACAATATAAAATTCCTCCAAAATATAAAGACCCTGGAAGTCCTACTCTTTCGTGTGTAATTGGAAATAATTTTATTGATCGTGCATTACTTGATTTGGGCTCCAGTGTAAATTTATTGCCTTATTCAGTGTACTTGCAGCTAGGTCTTGGTGAGCTTAAACCTACAAAGGTAAATTTGCAATTGGCTGATCAATCAGTAAGGACACCGCGAGGGATTATTGAAGATGTGTTGGTCCAAGTGGACAAATTTTATTATCCTGTTGATTTTATTGTTTTGGACACTGCACATGTTTCAAATTCTGATAATCAAATTCCTGTGATTTTAGGACGTCCTTTCTTGGCTACTTGTGATGCTAACATTAATTGCAGAAGTGGAGTCATGAAACTTTGTTTTGGAAATATGACTATGGAAGTTAATGTTTTTAATGTTTATAAACAGTCATCTGGGGAGGAAGATGAACCTGAATCTGTGAATTCTATCTCAACTTTATCGCATGATCAATTTGCGAAAAGTAGTGTTGTTTCTTGTGCAGAAAAATTTCAAATTAATTCTAATGGTTCTGATTTAACAAGAAATTCACAAATGACTGAAATTGGTTCTTTATTTGATGCTTTACAGGTACAGGAAGGGATTGGCTGGAAACCCCAAATTGACAAACTTCCACCTTTATATGATGAGCCTATGATGTCAAGTGTAAATGAGGCTCCTAAAGTGAAATTGAAATTGTTCCCTAAGTCTTTGCCAAACAGTGAAGTTGACACTTCTCCTGTGGTATCCATTTCTAAACCCAATTATTTTCAGGGAGAAAATTATTCAAAGACTTTTCAGCATTTAGGTGACTTCTATCCCACTCGTTATAATTTCGTTCCAACATGTCTCTCATATTTTTCTTTTATAACACATTGAGGACAATGTTTCATTCAAGTTGGGGGGAAGTGGAATTATTTCTGGGGAATACAAACCCACTCCCTAAATCTCGCTCCCCAAATATTTCCTATTAGTCTTTGGTCGACCTTCTCCTTCTTTGTTTCCTGGATCAGCACAACATCTGCATCATACGTCTTTAACATCTTCTTTATTACCACTCTTTTTTTCCTCCCCCCCAGTCCCCTTACATTCCAGCTAACTATCTTCATTGGTCTTTTTCTTTCCCCCATCCTCTTTCGTAGCTCACCCCGAATTTCAGATTTTCCAGTTCTCGTTTCCCTTTTCTCTTGGTATCCCTTTTTCCTGCTTGAATAACCTGTGTACTAATGTCCTCTTCCACCAATCGCAGGCCCATACTATCCAGCATTGTTTCCATGGTTTCTAAGCTCCCTTTGGGGGCATGTTTCTTTGAGCTCTCAGCAAGTGGTGAGACCCTTTCGTTTTCAAAAGTCTTACTGTTATTCCCCAGTCCAAACTCTTCTTCTTTACCTTCCCCTGAGTTTTCAGGAATTGGATCAATAGATTGATCCAATCCGTGGGGGGAACTAACCTGATTTGACTCGCCAGCCTGGTTATCCTTCTCAGAAAACATCTCTTGCAGATATTGTTCCGTTGCTGAATCTCCTCCCGGTTCCTCCGCAGCCACTGTGTCTACATCCTCAGACTCCACATCAGAGCTTGATAGTTCTTCCCAATTATCCGTTCCGGTGTAGTTCCCCATTTCTAGATCAGAATCAATACCCAAATCGACCTCCAGATCCTTGATGTTTGAGTGAACTTCCATATTCTCCAAAAACATCTGTGTCTCTGCGTCATGAATATCACATATTCGTGCCTGTGTTCCATCAGATAAGCCAATTCCCTCTTCATCGGACCCCCCCTCTTGCAAGTACTCATCTGCAGATTCCTTATCATAATGATTTATCACTGTTGTCAACTTTCCTTTTTTTTGTTTTCTTGCCCCCACTACCTTATCCTTCTCACGCTGGTTCCCAAATTTAGAGGGAGAAACACGTGATAGTCCTTTTCCTTTGTGTTTTATTCTGCCCGAATCTTGTAAAGAGATTTGGCATAGAGATAGGAGATTTCGGGTGGACCCACTTATTTCTCAATCCCATTCCAAACTCACTGTGCCGAGTGGGTCTGTTTGTTGGCAGCAGCATGTAATACTTATTACTCCTAGTCTTTTCTAGCTCTTGGTCCTTAATAGATATTGCTCTGGGCCCAACTTCAGAACCACTCAAGCCCCTCTTGGCATCCTTGAACATCCCTTTGTCCTTGAGTTCCACGTACTCTTTTTCTTTTTGTGTTGTGTGCAATTGCTCGACAAGCGTGAGGGCTTCCATGCTTCTGCCAACGACCAGAGGTAGTGTTCGCGTGGTCTGGGATTCAGCGATCCCGCATGCCTCATGCGGACTTCCAGCTGGCGAGGTGGCCTCGATCACCGGTCCTCCTTCCTTTGCAATCTGTTTCTCGAGTCGGAATACTCCGCCCCAAGTCGGCGCCGGAGTTAATTCCACTAGTTTGTTACGAACTGACTGGTTTGGCCTTACCTCGTTTCCTTCTGCTAATTTAAGTAGTTCAGGCAAAAATCCAACTGTATTTTTTCGGACTTTCAGTTTGGCATCAATGAGGTATTTAAGCTTCTCAGTCCTCCAACCCACCTCCAGCAGACCTCCGCAAGCATCACCAATTCGTTCAAAGTATTTTTTGGACCACCAGTGTATCGGAAGCCCAGTGACAGCAATCCAACCTCCGTAGCTAACCACTTTTGTTATGTTGTTCTTCAGGCTTTGTTCCCAACACCACAATAACACCTCTGGTTGTCCGTCCATCTTCAGTTTCCTTGCTCCCCCTATCCTCGTTGCCTCCTCTTTACTGTTACAAGCAAAGAATGCTCTGTTATTTTGATATGGAAATAACTCTACTTTGAACTGTAGCCATTTGCCTAGAGCTTCTTCAATATCCTTCCAAGTCTGGTGTACTACTTGTCTCTCACAAGCAACCACCCAACTCCAGTTTTCCGTTTGGGTCGAATTGTGTTGTGATGAAAAGTCTGCCTTTTTCTTTTCCACTTTTTGTCCCACTGTTCCTTTGTCTTGTACCGCCTCCTTGTACGATTTTCCTGTTATTCTAGTTCTATCATACGGCAGATTTTGTTCCTCTCCCCTTTGAACAGATCTTTCCTTTGTGAATCTATCACCAACTAGGATTACCTCTAAGCTTTCCTCCAGCTTTCTCCACCCTTGCCCTCCTTGACCTTGTGGTATTACAACCGACGACACAGTTCCATGCAAACATTTGGAGATCCTCAGAAAACGTCCATACTTGTTGCATGATTTCTCCATCCATAGGTGGTAAGAATCTCCTCTGAATTTTCGAAAAAATCTCTGTTCCTTCCTGTCCACAGGCTCTTGTAGTTGTTTTATGATCCATCGAACGCAGCCCAGTTCGACGGATATATGGAACACCTTGTCTTTGAGACTCTCACTGATCAAGATAGAGCCCCCATACGAAAGATCATCAATCTGAATGCAGAAAACTTAAGAGTTGCATGCTTATGTTAAAAGTGGAACCCCAATGCCTTAGTGTTTTAATCAAATAATTTTTCTTTAAATCAAATATTGCATAAATCTACCTCTCAATCACAATTGTTCTTTTTCATCTCTGTTATTTTCTTTACACCGCTCTCTGTGGAAACAACACTCGGACTTCCGAGCTACACTACGATACGACACTTTCCCTTGGGTTTTGCAAAGTGGTATTAACATAAGATCCCTAAAACGGCAATACACCAACCACTCCAATTCGGAACGAACTGCCTTCGAACTTGAATTGTCCAATTTCATACACCTATTGATTGTGGATCGAGCCCAAAACTTGGGCAATATCATAATATGGTGGGAGGAGTCATTCGGTTAAGTTTGAGAGAAATCCGATCGGTAGAACTATGGAAAGCACCAAACACTACAATTAGGAACGAACTGCCTTTGACCGCGAATTGTCCAATTTCTTGCAACTATTGATTTCGGATCGAGCCCAAAACTTGGGCAACATTATAATATGGTGGGAGGAGTCATTTGGTTAAGTTTGAGTGAAATCCGATCTGTAGAACTACGGAAAGCACCAACCACTACAACTAAGAACGAACTGCCTTTGAACGTGAATTGTCCAATTTCTTACACCTATTGATTTCGGATCGAGCCTAAAACTTGGGCAACATCATAATATGGTGGGTGGAGTCATTTGGTGAATTTTGAGTGAAATCCGGTCGCTCGAACTACCCAATACACCAACCAATCCAATTAGGAACGAACTGCTTTTGAACATGAATTGTCCAATTTCTTACACCTATTTTTTTCGGATCGAGCCGAAAACTTGGGCAACATCAAAATATGGTGGGAGGAGTCATTTGGTTAAGTTTGAGTGAAATCCGATCTCTAGAACTATGGAATACACCAACCACTCCAATTAGGAACGAACTGCCTTTGAACTTGAATGGTCCAATTTCTTACACCTATTGATTTCGGATTCATCCCAAAACATGGGAACCATCATAATATGGTGGGAGGAGTCATTTGGGGAATTTTGAGTGAAATACCATCTCTAGAACTACCCAATACACCAACCACTCCAATTAGGAACGAACTGCCTTTGAACTTGAATTGTCCAATTTCTTACACCTATCGATTTCGGATCGAGCCCAAAACATGGGCAACATCTTAACATGGTGGGAGGAGTCAGGTGGCCAATTTTGAGTGAAATCCGACCTCTAGAACTACGGAATACACCAACCACTCCAATTAGGAACGAACTGCCTTTGAACTTGAATTGTCCAATTTCTTACACCTATCGATTTCGGATCGAGCCCAAAACATGGGCAACATCTTAACATGGTGGGAGGAGTCAGGTGGCCAAGAACTATGGAATACACACTCCAATTAGTAACGGACTGCCTTTGAACTTGAATTGTCCAAATTCTTACACCTATTGATTTCGGATCGAGTCCAAAACTTGGTCAACATCATAATATGGTGGGAGGAGTCATTTGGTTAATTTTTTGTGAAATCCGATCTCTAAAACGGCAATACACCAACTAGTCCAATTAGGATCGAATTGCCTTTGAACTTGAATTTTCCAATTTCTTACACCTATTGATTTCGGATCATGCCCAAAACTTGGGTGACGTGATAATATGGTGGGAGGAGTTATTTGGTTAATTTTGAGTGAAATACGATATCTAGAAATAATCAATACTCCAACTACTCCAATTAGGAACAAACGGCATTTTAATTTGAATTGTCCAATTTCCTAGACCTATTGATTTCGGATCGAGCACAAAACTTCGACAACATCATAATATGGTGGGAGGAGTCATTTCGTGAATTTTGAGTGAAATCCGATCTCTAGAACTACGAAATACACACTCCAATTAGTAACGGACTGCCTTCGAACTTGAACTTTCCAAATTCTTACATCTATTGATTTCGGATCGAGCCCAAAACTTGGTCAACATCATAATATGGTGGGAGGAGTCATTTGGTGAATTTTGAGGGAAATAAGATCTCTAGAAATACCCAATACACCAACCACTCCA
The DNA here is from genome assembly GCF_002207925.1 of Prunus avium. The sequence continues at coordinate 19,535 of NW_018921372.1, forward strand.
ATTAGGATCGAACTGTCTTCGAACTTGAATTGTCCAATTTCTTACACCTATTGATTTCGGATCGAGCCTAAAACTTGGGGGATAGCATAATATGGTGGGAGGAGTCATTTGGTTAATTTTGAGGGAAATAAGATCTCTAGAAATACCCAATACACCAACCACACCAATTAGGAACGAACTGCCTTTGAATTTGAATTGTCCAATCTCTAACCCCTACTGATTTCGGATCGATCCCAAAACTTGGGCAACAACATAATATGGTGGGAGTAGTCATTTGGTGAGTTTTAAGTGAAATCCGATCTCAAGAACTATGGAATAAATAAACCACTCCAATTAGGAACGAACTGCCATTGAACTTGAATTGTCCAATTTCTTAGACCTACTGATTTCGGATAGAGCCCAAAACTTGGGAAGCATCATAATATGGTGGGAGTAGTCATTTGGTTAAGTTTGAGTGAAATCTGATCTGTAGAACTATGGAAAGCACCAACCACTACTATTTGGAACGAACTTTCTCTGAACTTGACTTCCCAATTTCTTACACCTATTGATTTCGGATCAAGCCCAAAACTTGGGCAACATTATAATTTTGTGGAACGAGTCATTTGGTGAATTTTGAGTGAAATCCGAACGCTAGAACTACCCAATACACCAACCACTCCAATTTAGAACGAACTGCCTTTGAACTTGAATTGTCCAATCTCTTACCCCTATTGATTTCGGATTGAGCCCAAAACTTGGGTGACATCATAACATGGTGGGAGGAGTCATTTGGTTAAGTTTGAGTGAAATACGATATGTAGAACTATGGAAAGCACCAACCACTACAATTTGGAACGAACAGCCTCTGAACTTGACTTGTCCAATTTCTTACACCTATTGATTTCGGATCGAGCATAAAACTTAGGCAACATCATAATATGGTGGGAGGAGTCATTTGGTGAATTTTGAGTGAAATCCGATCTCTAGAACAGTGGAATAAATCAACCACTCCAATTAGGAACGAAGTGCCATAGAACTTGAATTCTCCAAATTCTTACACCCAATGATTTCGGATCGAGCGCAAAACTTGGTCAACATCATAACATGGTGGGAGGAGTCAATTGGTTAATTTTGAGAGAAATACGATCTCTAGAACTACCCAATACACCAACCACTCCAATTGGGAACGAACTGCCTTTGAACTTGAATTGTCCAATTTCTTAGACCTATTGATTTCGGATCGAGCCCAAACTTGGGCAACATCCTAATATGGTGGGAGGAGTCAGGTGGCGAATTTTGAGTGAAATCCGACCTCTAGAACTATGGAATACACCAACCACACCAATTAGGAATTAACTGCCTTCGAACTTGAATTGTCCAATTTCTTACACCTATTGATTTCGGATCGAGCCCAAAACTTGGGCAACATCATAATGTGGTGGGAGGAGTCATTTGGTTAATTTTGAGTGAAATCGGATCTCTAAAACGGCAATACACCAACCACTCCAACATGGAACGAACTGCCTTCGAACTTGAATTGTCCAATTTCTTACACCTAGTGATTTCGGATCGAGCCCAAAACTTGGACGACATCATAATATGGTGGGAGGAGTCATTTGGTTAGGTTTGAGTGAAATACGATCTCTAGAACTAGCCAATACACCAACCACTACAATTAGAAACGAAATGCCTTTGAACTTGAATTGTCCAATTTCTTACACCCATGGACTTCGGATCGAGCCCAAAACTTGGGAAACATCAGAATATGGTGAGAGGAGTCATTTGGATAAGTTTGAGTGAAATCCGATCTCTAGAACTATGGAATACACAAACCACTCCAATTAGGAACGAACTGCCTTTGAACATGAATTGTCCAATTTCTTACACCTATTGATTTCGGATCGAGCCAAAAACTTGGGCAACATCAGAATATGGTGAGAGGAGTTACTTGGTGAAGTTTGAGTGAAATTCTATCTCTAGAACTACCCAATACACCAACCACTCCAATTGGGAACGAACTGCATTTGAACTTGAATTGTCCAATTTCTTAGACCTATTGATTTCGGATCGAGCCCAAAACTTGGGCAACATCCTAATATGGTGGGAGGAGTCAGGTGGCGAATTTTGAGTGAAATCCGACCTCTAGAACTATGGAATACACCAACCACACCAATTAGGAATGAACTGCCTTCGAACTTGAATGGTCCAATTTCTTACACATATTGATTTCGGATCGAGCCCAAAACTTGGGCAACATCAGAATATGGTGAGAGGAGTTATTTGGTGAAGTTTGAGTGAAATTCTATCTCTAGAACTACCCAATACACCAACCACTCCAATTAGGAGTGAACTACCTTTGAACTTTAATTGTCCAATTTCTTAGACCTATTGATTTCGGATCGAGCCCAAAACTTGGACAACATCATAATATGGTGGGAGGAGTCATTTTGTTAAGTTAGAGTGAAATCCGATCAGTCGAACTATCGAAAGCACCAACCACTACAATTAGGAACTAACTGCCTTTGAACGTGAATTTTCCAATTTCTTACAGTCATTTAGTTAAGTTTGAATGAAATCCAATCTGTAGAACTATGGAAAGCACCAACCACTAGAATTAGGAACGAACTGCCTTTGAACGTGAATTGTCCAATTTCTTACACCTATTGATTTCGGATCGAGCCCAAAACTTGGGCATTGTTATAATATGGTAGGAGGAGTCATTTGGTTAATTTTGGGTGAAATCTGATCTCGAGAACTATCCAATACACCAACCACTACAATTAGGAACGAACTGCATTTGAACTTGAATTGTCCAATTTCTTGCACTTATTGATTTCGGATCGAGCCAAAAACTTGGGCAACAACAGAATATGGTGGGAGGAGTCATTTGGTTATGTTTGAGTGAAATCCGATCTCTAGAACTATGGAATACACCAACCACTCCAATTAGGAACGAACTGCCTTTGAACTTGAATTGTCCAATTTCTTACACTTATTGATTTCGGATTCATCCCAAAACATGGGCAACATCATAATATGGTGGGAGGAGTCATTTGGTGAATTCTGACTGAAATCCGATATCTAGATCTATGGAATACACCAACCACTACAATTAGGAACGAACTGCTTTTGAACTTGAATTGTCCAATTTCTTACACATATTGATTTCGGATCGAGCCGAAAACTTGAGCAACATCAGACTATGGTGGGAGGAGTCATTTGGTTAGGTTTGAGTGAAACCCGATCACTAGAACTGTGAAACACACCAACCACTCCAATTAGGAACGAACAGACTTTGAACTTGAATTGTCCAATTTATTACACCTATTGATTTCAGATCGAGCTCAAAACTTACGCAACGTCATAATATTGTGGGATGAGTCGTTTGGCCAATTTTGAACGAAATCCGAACTCTAGAACTACCTAATACACCATCCAATCCAATTAGGAAGGAACTGCTTTTGAACTTGAATTATCCAATTTCTTACACCTATTGATGTCGGATCGAGCCCAAAACTTGGGCAACATCGTAATATGGTGGGAGGAGTCATTTGGTTTTGTTTGAGTGAAATTCGATCTCTAAAAGTACCCAATACACCAACCATTCCAACCAGGACCGAACTGCTCTTGAACTTGAAATGCCCAATTTCTTACACCTATTGATTTCGGATCGAGCCCAAAACTTGGGCAACATCATAATATGGTGGGAGGAGTCTTGAACTTGAATTGTCCAATTTCTTACACATATTGATTTCGGATCGAGCCGAAAACTTGAGCAACATCAGACTATGGTGGGAGGAGTCATTTGGTTAGGTTTGAGTGAAACCCGATCACTGGAACTGTGGAATACACCAACCACTGCAATTAGGAACGAACTGCCTTTGAACTTGAATTGTCCAATTTCTTACACCTATTGAATTCGGATCGAGCCCAAAACTTAGGCAACATCGTAATATGGTGGGAGGAGTCGTTTGGTTAATTTTGAGTGAAATTCGATCTCTAGAACTACCCAATACGAAACCATTCCAACTGGGAACGAACTGCTTTTGAACTTGAAATCCCAATTTCTTACACCTATTGATGTCGGATCGAGCCCAAAACATGGGCAACATCATAATATGGTGCTAGTAGTCATTTGGTTAATTTTGAATGAAATTCAATCTCTAGAACTACCCAATACACCAACCACTCCAATTAGGAACGAACTGCCTTTGAACGTGAATTTTCCAATTTCTTACACCTATTGATTTCGGATCGATCCGAAAACTTGGGCAACATCAGAATTTGTTGGGAGGAGTCATTTGGTTAAGTTTGAGTGAAATCCGATCTCTAGAACGGTGGAATACACCAACCACTGCAATTAGGAACGAACTGCCTTTGAACTTGAATTGTCCAATTTCTTGCACCTATTGATTTCGGATCGAGCCCAAAACTTGGGCAAGATCATAATATGGTGGGAGGACCCATTTGGTATAGTTTGAGTGAAATTCGATCGCTAGAACTATGGAATACACCAACCACTCCAACTAGGAACGAACTGGCTTTGAACTTGAATTGTCCAATTTCTTACACCTATTGATTTTGGATCGAGCCCAAACTTGGCCAACATCATATTAAGGTGGGAGTAGTCACTTGGTAATTTTGAGACAAATCCGATATCTAGAACTACCCAATACACCAACCACTCCAATTAGGAATGAACTGCTTTTGAACTTGAATTCTCCAATTTCTTACACCTATTGATTTCGGATCGAGCCCAAAACTTGGGCAACATCGTAATATGGTGGGACGAGTCATTTGGTTAATTTGGAGTGAAATCCGATCTCTAGAACTACCCAATACACCAACCACTGCAATTAGTAACGAACTGCTTCTGAACTTGGATAGTCCAATTCCGTACCCCTATTGTTGTCGGATCGACCCCAAAACTTGGGCAACAACGTAATGTGGTGGGAGGAGTCATTTGGATAATTTTGAGTGAAATCCGATCTCGAGAACTACCCAATGCACTAACCACTCCAATTAGGAACAAACTGGTTTTGAACTTGAATTGTCCAATTTCTTACACCTATTGATTTCGGATCGAGCCCAAAACTTGGGCAACGTCATAAGGTGGTGGGAGGAGTCATTTGGAAAATTTTGAGCGAAATCCGATCTTGAGATTTACCCAATACACCGACCACTCCAATTAGGAACGAAGTGCCTTTGAACTTGAATTGTCCAATTTCTTACACCTATTGACTTCGGATCGAGCCCAAAACTTGGGCAACGTCATAATGTGGTGGGAGGAGTCTTTTGGTTCATTTTGAGTGAAATCCGATCTCGAGAACTACCCAATACACCAACCACTCCAATTCGAAACGAACTGCCTTTGAACTTGAATTGTCCAATTTCTTGCACCTATTGATTTCGGATCGAGTCCAAAACATGGGCAAAGTCATAATGTGGTGGGAGGAGTCATTTGGTAAATTTTGAGTGAAATCCGATCTCGAGAACTACCCAATACACCAACCACTCCAATTAGGAACGAACTGCTTTTGAACTGGAATTGTCCAATTTCTTACACCTATTGATTTCGGATCGAGCCCAAAACCTGGGCAACGTCATAATGTGGTGGGAGGAGTCCTTTGGTTCACTTTGAGTGAAATCCGAACTCTAGAACTACCCAATACACCGACCACTCCAATTAGGAACGCACTGCCGTTGAACTTGAATTGTCCAATTTCTTACACCTATTGATTTCGGATCGAGCCCAAAACCTGGGCAACGTCATAATGTGGTGGGATGAGTCATTTGGTTCATTTTGAGTGAAATCCGATCTCGAGAACTACCCAAGACACCGACCACTGCAATTAGGAATGCACTGCCTTTGAACTTGAATTGTCCAATTTTTTACACCTATTGATTTCAGATCGAGCCCAAAACCTGGGCAACGTCACATTATGGTGGGAGGAGTCATTTGGTTCAGACCTATTGATTTCAGATCGAGCCCAAAACCTGGGCAACGTCACATTATGGTGGGAGGAGTCATTTGGTTCAGTTTGAGTGAAATCCGGTCTCGAGAACTACCCAATACACCAACCACTCCAATTAGGAACGAATTGCCTTTGAACTTGAATTGTCCAATTTCTTACACCTATTGATTTCGGATCGAGCCCAAAACCTGGGCAAACGACATCATAACATGACGGGAGGAATCATTTCGTTAAGTTTGTGTGAAATCCGATCTCTAGAACTGCCCAATACACCAACCACTCCAATTAGGAACGAACTGCCTTTGAACTTTAATTGCCCAATTTCTTACACCTAATGATTTCGGATCGAGCCCAAAACTTGGGCAACATCATAACATGGTGGGAGGAATCATTTGGCTTACTTTGAGTGAAATACGATCTCTAGAACTACGCAATACACCAACCACTCCAATTAGGAACGAACTGTCTTTGAACTAGAATTGTCCAATTTCTTACAACTATTGATTTCGGATCGAGCCCAAAATTTGGGGAACATCGTCATACGGTGGGAGGAGTTGTTTGCTTAGTTTTGAGTGAAATCAGATCTCTTGAATTGCCTTTGAAGTATGGAATACCCCAACCACTCCAATTAGGAACGAACTGCCTTAGATCTTGAATCGTCCAATTTCTTACACCGAATCATTTCGTATCGAGCTCAAAACTTGGGAAATATCATAATATGGTGGGAGGAGTCGTTTGGTGACTTTTGAGTGAAATCCGATCTCTAGAACTATGGAATACACCAACCACTCCAATTAGGAACGAATTGCCTTTGAACATCAATTGTCCAATTTCTTACTCCTATTGATTTCGGATCGAGCCCAAAACTTGGGCAACGTCATAATATGGTGGGACGAGTCATTTGGTTACTTTTGAGTGAAATCCGATCTCGAGAACTGCCCAATACACCGACCACACCAATTAGGAACGAACTGCTTTTGAACTTGAATTGTCCCATTTCTTACGCCTATTGATTTCGGATCGATCCCAAAATTAAGGCAACATCATAATACGGTGGGAGGAGTCATTTGGTTAATTTTGAGTGAAATCAGATCTCTAGAACATCCCAATACACCAACCTCTCCAATTAGGAACGAATTGCCTTTGAACTTGAATTGTCCAATTTCTTACACCTATTGATTTCGGATCGAGCCCAAAACTTGGGAAACATCATAACATGTTGGGAGGAATCATTTCGTTAAGTTTGAGTGAAATCCGGTCTCTACAACTACCCAATACACCAGCCACTCCAATTCAGAACGAACTTCCTTTGAACTTGAATTGTCCAATTTCTTACACCTTTTGATTTCGGATCGAGCCCAAACCTGGGCAACATCATAACATGGTGGGAGGAATTATTTCGTTAAGTTTAAGTGAAATCCGATCTCTAGAACTACCCAATACACGAACCACTCCAATTCGGAACGAACTGCTTTTGAATTTGAATTGTCCAATTTCTTACACCTATTGATTTCGTATCGAGCCCAAAACTTGGGCAACATCATAATAGGTTGGGAGGAGTCATTTGGTTAATTTTGAGTGAAATCCGATCTCGAGAACTACCCAATACACCAACCACTCCAATTAGGAACGAACTGCTTTTGAACTTGAATTGTCCAATTTCTTACACCTATTGATTTCGGATCGAGCCCAAAACTTGGGCAACATTATAATATGGTGGGAGGAGTCATTTGGTTAATTTTGAATGAAATCCGATCTCCAGAACTATGGAATACACCAACCACTACAATTAGGAACGAACTGCCTTTGAACTATAATTGTCCAATCTCTTACACCTATTAATTTCGGATCGAGCCCAAAACTTAGGGAACATCAGAATATGGTGGGAGGAGTCATTTGGTTAATTTTGAGTGAAATCCGATAGCTAGAAGTACACAATACACCAGCCACTCCAATTTGGAACGAACTGCCTTTGAACTTGAATTGTCCAATTTCTTACACCTAATGACTTCGGATCGAGGCCAATCCTTGGGCAACATCATAACATGGTGGGTGGAATCATTTCATCAAGTGTGAGTGAAATCCGATCTCTAGAACTACCCAATACAACAACCACTCCAATTAGGAACGAACTGTCTTTGAACTTGAATTGTCCAATTTCTTTCAACTATTGATTTCGGATCGAGACCCAAATTTTGGCAACATCATATCTCTAGAACAACCCAAGACACCAACCACTCCAATTAGGAACGAATTGCTTTTGAACTTGAATTGTCCAATTTCTTACAAGTATTGACTTCGGATCGTGCCCAAAACTTGGGCAACATCATAACATGGTGGGAGGAATCATGTGGTTAACTTTGAGTGAAATCCGATCTCTACAACTACCCAATACACCTACCACTCCAATTACGAATGAACTGTCTTTGAATTAGAATTGTCCAATTTCTAACAACTATTGATTTCAGAACGAGCCCAAAATTTGGGGAACATCGTAATACGGTGGGAGGAGTCGTTTGGTTAGTTTTAAGTGAAATCAGATCTCTAGAACAACCCACTACACCAACCACTCCAATTAGGAACGAAATGCCTTTGAACTTAAATTGTCCAATTTCTTACACCTAATGATTTGGGATCGAGCTCAAAACTTGGGCAACATCATAATATGTTGGGAGGAGTCATTTGGTTAATTTTGAGTGAAATCCGATCTCGAGAACTACCCAACACACCAACCACTCCAATTAGGAACGAACTGCTTGTGAACTTGAATTGTCCAATTTCTTACACCTAATGATTTCGGATCGAGCCCAAAACTTGGGCAACGTCATAATATGGTGGGAGGAGTCATTTGGTGAATTTTGAGTGAAATCCGATCTCTAAAACTATGGAATACACCAACCACTCCGATGAGGAACGAACTGCCTATGAACTTGAATTGTCCTATTTCTTTCACCTATTTATTTCGGATCGAGCCCAAAACTTGGCAACATCATAATATGGTGGGCAGCGTGATTTGGTTAAGTTTGAGTGAAATCCGATCTCAAGGACTACCCAATACACCAACCACTCCAATTAGGAACGAACTGTCTTTGAACTTGAATTGTTCAATTTCTTACAACTACTGATACGGGGGGTGGAGTCATTTGGTTAATTTGAAGTGAAATCCGATCTCAAGAACTACCCAATACACCAACCACTCCAATTACGAACGAACTGCCTTTTGAATTTGAATTGTCCAATTTCTTACACCAATTGATTTCGGATTGTGCCCAAAACTTGGGCAACATCATAATATGGTGGGAGGAGTCATTTGGAGACTTTTGAGTGAAATCCGATCTCTAGAACTAAGGAATACACCAACCACCCCGAATAGGAACGAACTGCCTTTGAAATTGAATTCTCCAAAACTTGGGCAATGTCATAATATGGTGGGAGGAGTCATTTGGCTAATTTTGAGTGAAATCCGATCTCGAGAACTACCCAATGCACCAACCACTCCAATTAGGAACGAACTGCTTTTGAACTTGAATTGTCCAATTTCTTACACCTATTAATTTCGGATCGAGCCCCAAACTTGGGGAACATCATAGTATGGTGGGAGGAGTCATTTGGTTAAGTTTGAGAGAAATCCGATCTCTAGAACTATGGAATACACCACCAATCCAATTAGGAACGAACTGCCTTTGAAATAGAATTGTCGAATTTCTTACACTTATTGATCTCGGATCGAGGCCAAAACTTGGGCAACTTCGTAATATTGTGGGAGGAGTCATTTGGTTAATTTGGAGTGAAATCCGATAGATTGAAGTACCCAGTACACCAACGGCTCCAATTTGGAACGAACTGCCTTTGAACATGAATTGTCCAATTACTTACACCTAATGATTTCGGATCGAGCCCAAAACTTGGGCAAAGTCGTAATATGGTGGGAGGAGTCGTTTGGTGAATTTTGAGTGAAACCCGATCTCTAAAACTATGGAATACACCAACCACTCCGATGAGGAACGAACTGCCTATGAACTTGAATTGTCCTATTTCTTACACCTATTTATTTCGGATCGACCCCAACACTTGGGCAACATCATAATATGGGGGGACGAGTCATTTGGTTAAGTTTGAGTGAAATCCGTTCTCAAGAACTACCAAATACACCAACGACTCCAATTTGGAACGAACTGTCTTTGAAATTGAATTGTTCAATTTCTTATAACTACTGATTTCGGATCGAGCCTAGAACTTGGTCAACATCATAATACGGTGGGCGGAGTCACGTGGTTAATTTTGAGTGAAATCCGATCCCGAGAACTATCCAATACACCAACCACTCCAATTAGGAACGAACTGCTGCTGAACTTGGATTGGTCAATTTCTTACACCTATTGATCTCGGATCGACCCAAAAACTTGGGCAACATCATAATATGATGGGAGGAGTCATTGGTGAGTTTTGAGTGAAATCCAATCGCCAGAACTATGAATTACCCCAACCACTCCAATTTGGAACGAACTGCCGTTGAACTTGAATTGTCCAATTTCTTACACCTATTGATTTCGGATCGAGCCAAAAACTTGGGCAACATCATAATTTGGTGGGAGGAGTCATTGGTGAGTTTTGAGTGAAATCCAATCGCCAGAACTATGAATTACCCCAACCACTCCAATTTGCAATGAACTGCCTTTGAACATGAATTGTCCAATTTCTTACACCTATTGATTTCGGATCGAGCCAAAAACTTGGGCAACATCATAATTTGGTGGGAGGAGTCATTTGGTGTGTTTTGAGTGAAATCCAATAAATAGAAGTATGGAATACACCAACCACTCCAATTAGGAACGGACTGCCGTTGAACTTGAATTGTCCATTTTCTTACACCTATTGATTTTGGATCGGGCCCAAAACTTGGGCAACATCATAATATGGTGGGAGGAGTCATTTGGTGAGTTTTGAGTGAAATCCAATCGCTAGAAGTATGGAATACACCAACCACTCCAATTAGGAATGAACTGCCGTTGAACTTGAATTGTCCAATTTCTTACACCTATTGATTTCGGATCGATCCCAAAACTTGGGCAACATCATTATATGGTGGGAGGAGTCAGTTGGTGAGTTTTGAGCGAAATCCAATCACCAGAACTATGAATTTCCCCAACCCCTCCAATTCGGAAGGAACTGCCTTTGAACTTGAATTTTCCAATTTCTTACACCTATTGATGTCGGAACAAGCCCAAAACTTGGGCAACATCATAATATGGTGGGAGGAGTGATTTGGTGTGTTTTGAGTGATATCCAATCGCGAGAACTACCCAATACACCAACCACTCGAATTAGGAACGAATTGCCTTTGAGCTTTAATTGTCCAATTTCTTACACCTATTGATGTCGGATCGAGCCCAAAACTTAGGCAACATCATAATATGGTGGGAGGAGTCATTTGGTTATGTTTGAGTGAAATCCGATCTCTAGAACTACCCTGTACACCAACCACTCCAATTAGGAACGAACTGCCTTTGAACTTGAATTGTCTAATTTCTTACACCTATAGATTTCGGATCGAGCACAAAACTTGGGCAACATATCATAATATGGTGGGAGGAGTCATTTGGTGAATTTTGAGTGAAATCCGGTCGCTAGAACTACCCAATACACCAACCGCCCCAATTAGGAACGAACTGCCTTTGAACTTGAATTGTCCAATTTCTTACACCTATTGATTTCGGATCGAGCCCAAAACTTGGGCAACATCATAATATGGTGGGATAAGACATGTGGTTAATTTTGAGTGAAATTCGATCTCTAGAACTGTGGAATACACCAACCACACCAATTAGGAACGAACTTCCTTTGAACTTGAATTGTCGAATTTCTTACACCTATTGATTTCGGATCGATCCCAAAACTTGGGCAACATCATAATATGGTTTCAGGAGTCATGTGGTGAATTTTGAGTGAAATCGGATCTCTAGAACTAAGGAATACACCAACCACTCCAATTAGGAACGAACTGCCTTTGAACTTGAATTGTCCAATTTCTTACCCCTATTGATTTCAGAACGGACCCAAAACATGGGCAACATCGTAAGACGGTCAGAGGAGTCATTTCGTGAATTTTGAGTCAAATCCGATCACTAGAACAACCCAAAACACCAACAACTCCAATTAGGAATGAATTGCCATTGAACATGAATTGTCCAATTTCTTACACCTATTGATTTCGGATTGAGCCCAAAACTTGGGCAACATCATAATATGGTGGGAGGAGTCATTTGGGGAATTCTGAGAGAAATCCGGTCGCTAGAACTACCCAATACACCCACCACTCCAATTAGAAACGAACTGCCTTTGAACTTGAGTTGTCGAATATCTTACACCTATTCATTTCGGATTGAGCCCAAAACTTGGGCAACATCATAATATGCTGGGAGGAGTCATTTGGTGAATTTTGAGTGAAATCCGGTCGCTAGAACTACCCAATAGACCAACCACCCCAATTAGGAACGAACTGCCTTTGAACTTGAGTTGTCGAATTTCTTACACCTATTCATTTCGGATTGAGCCCAAAACTTGGGCAACATCATAATACAGTGGGAGGAGTCACTTTGGTGAATTTTGAGTGAAATCCAGTCGCTAGAACTTCCTAATATACCAACCACTCTAATCAGGAACGAACTGCCTTTCAACTTCAATTATCCAATTTCTTACTCCTATTGATTTCGGATCGAGCCCAAAACTTGGGCAACATCATAATATGGTGGGAGGAGTCATTTGCTGAATTTTAAGTGAAATCCGATCTCTAGAACTAAGGAATACACCAACCACTCCAATTAGGAACGAACTGCCTTTGAACTTGAATTGTCCAATTTCTTACACCTAATGATTCCGGATCGAGCCCAAAACTTGGGCAACATCATCATATGGTGGGAGGAGTCATTTAGTTAATTTTGAGTGAAATCCGTTCTCTAGAACTATGGAATCCATCAAACATTCCAATTTGGATCGAACTGCCTTTGAATTTGAATTGTCCAATTTATTACACCTATTAATTTCGGATCGAGCCCAAAAGTTGGGCAACAACATAATATGGTGGGAGGACTCATTTGGTTATTTTTGAGTGAAATCCGATCCCAAGAACTATGGAATACACCAACCACTCCAATTTGGAACGAACTGGCTTTGAACTTGAATTGTCCAATTTCTTACCCCTACTGATTTCGGATTGAGCCCAGAACCTGGGCAACATCATAATATGGTGGGAGGAGTCATTCGGTGAATTTTGAGTGAAATACGATCTCTAGATCTATGGAATACACCAACCACTCCAATTAGGAATGAACGACCTAGGAACTTGAATTGTCCAATTTCTAACACCCATTCATTTCGGATCGATTCCAAAATTTGGGAAACAACATAATATGGTGGGAGGAATCTTTTGATGAATTTGGAGTGAAATTCGATCGCTAGAACTCGCCAATACACCAACCACTACAATTAGGAACAAACTGCCTTTAAACTTGAGTTTTCCAATTTCTTACACCTAATGATTTCGGATCGAGCCCAAAACTTGGGCAACAACATAATATGGTGGGAGGAGTCATTTGGTGAATTTTGAGTGAAATCCGATCGCTAGAACTACCAAGTACACCAACCACTCGAATTATGAACGAATTTCCTTTGAACTTTAATTGTCCAATTTCTTGCACCTATTGATTCTGGATCGAGCCCAAAACTTGGGCAACATCATAATATGGTGGGAGGAGTCATTTGGTGAATTTTGAGCGAAATCCGGGCGCTAGAACTACCCATTACACCAACCACGCCAATTAGGAACGAACTGATTTCTTACACCTGTTGATTTTGGATCGAGCCCAAAACAAGGGCAACATCAAAATATGGTGGGAGAAGTCATTTGTTGAATTTTGAGTGAAATCTGATCTCTAGAACTATGGAATAAACCAACCACTCCAATTAGGAACGAACTGCCTTTGAACTTTAATTGTCCAATTTCTTACACCAATTGATTTCGGATCGATCCCAAAACTTGGGCAACATCATAATATGGTGGGAGGAGTCATTTGTTGAATTTTGAGTGAAATCCGATCTCTAGAACTATGGAATACACCAACCATTCCAGTTAGGAACGACTTGCTTTTGAACTTCAATTGTCCAATTTCTTACACCTAATGATTTCAGATCGAGCCCAAAACTTGGGCAACATCATAATATGGTGGGAGGAGTCATTGGTTAAGTTTGAGTGAAACCCCATCTCAAGAACTGTGGAATACACCAACCACTCCAATTAGGAACGACCTGCCTTTGAACTTCAATTGTTCAATTTCTTACACCCATTGATATCGGATCGATCCCGAAACTTGGGCAACTTCATAATATGGTTTGAGGAGTCATTTGGTGAATTTTGAGTGAAATCCGATCAATAGAACTATGGAATACACCAACCACTCCAATTAGGAACGAACTGCCTTTGAACTTGAATTATCCAATTTCTTACCCCTATTGATTTCGGATCGGTCCCAAAACATGGGCAACATCGGAAGACGGTCAGAGGAGTCATTTCATGAATTTTGAGTGAAATCCGATCTCTAGAACAACCCAAAACATCAACCACTCCAATTAGGAATGAACTGCCATTGAACATGAATTGTCCAATTTCTTACACCAATTGATTTCGGATCGAGCCCAAAACTTGGGCAACGTCATAATATGGTGGGAGGAGGCATTTGGGGAATTCTGAACGAAATCCGGTCGCTAGAACTACCCAATACACCAACCACTCCAATTAGGAACGAACTGCCTTTGAACTTGAATTGTCCAATTTCTTACACCTATTGATTTCGGATCGAGCCCAAAACTTGGGCAACATCATAATATGGTGGGAGGAGTCATTTGGTGAATTTTGAGTGAAATCCGGTCGCTAGAACTGTGGAATACACCAACCACACCATCCTAATTCCCCAATTCCTCGCGGCCGCTTGAACAGCCTCGCCCATGAAAGCTGTTCCTCGGTCAGTCATGATGGACTCGGGCAAGCCAAATCGGTGGATGATATTCTTCTCAATAAATTCTATCACCTCGACCTGGGTGACCTGCTTGAGTGGAACGGCCTCCACCCACTTTGTGAAGAAATCAGTGGCCACCAATATGTACTTATGGCCCTTGGTTGACTTTGGGTGGATTTGGCCAATTACGTCCATTGCCCAACCTTTGAAAGGCCACGCCCTGACAATTGGATTCATTGGTCCGGCCGGGACATGTTGGATTGGCCCATGCTTTTGACAATCTTTGCAACCCTTGGCATAGTCAATGCAATCTTTGAGGATGGTCGGCCAATAATAGTCATGCCTCCTTAAAAGCCATCTCATCTTGATGCCAGCTTGATGGGCACCGCATATCCCTTCGTGGACCTCCTTCATTGCTACGAGTTGTTCCTTTTTGCCCAAACATTTCATGAGCAAGTCATCGGAACCTATGAGGAACAATACTTCATCTCTTATCACATAATATTGGGCCCTCCGTGATGAGCACAAAATTAATACAAGTTTTATCCTTAAATTTATATTTGTTAGTATTTTCTTTTGTTTTATATAAATCTATTAAAGTATTTTTATTGTTTCTTTCCAATCTTTGTTTTTATATTTAATGAGTGGTTGTTTGTAGATATTAAGTGTCTTCCACCAATAGCATGTTGAGGAAAAGAAGTAAGTAATGTGTTGCAAGAAGAAAGTAAAGGATGAGAAGAAATATGTGCAGCCAAAGCCAAGGAAATTTGCTCGAGACAACTTGTGCAGCAGCAAATGCAATTGAAGATAAAACAAATGAAAAGAAGAAGCAATCAATTGCATGAATATACTCTAGGACATGCATGCAAAGCTTCCATCATTGAAGAAATAAAGAAAGAATGAATAAACAATGAAGGAGAAGTTCAAATTGACTACTTGCAACCAATGAATGCAAAGAAGAATGATGATGCTTGAGTTGTTATCTAGCTACAATATGAGGAAAGTTGCTGCAGTTTTTATGAGAAGATACGAGAGATGAGCAAGTGGAGCAATTGATAAGAAGACTCAAAGATCTTTGTGAAAACCAAAGTCAAGGAACTAGGCCAAGATTAAGGAATATATTGGAAAATGATGGGTACTTATTTGAAATGATAAAAGCTTGGAGTAAAGAAGCAAGTGGAGAGTGGTGTGGAGAAATTCAAGAGTGATACCCGACAATGAGAAGAAGGAAAGTATGGAAATGCATGACAAAGTGTTCAAGTGGAAGAAAGTTTTGAAGAATTTAGATAAGGAGTCATCATCACAATGAATTAATTAAAGAAAGCAACTTGGCAATTGGTTTGATGGCAAGTGCAAGACATATTAAATTCATGAATATTGCTCCCATCCTCCTATAAATAGATGGAGCTACGGCATTGTAAAACTACACCAAGCTCCACAATTCTTGAGCTTTCTCTCTCTTCCCTCCATCTTTCTAAGTTTTAATTTCTGTTTTAAGTTTTATTTTATTATGGGGAACTAACTCCCTAGCTAGGGCTAGGGAGAAAACTTTTAATATAAGTGTGTAATTTTTATTAGTTTGATCCAAACTTAAGCTTTAATGTGAATTTGTACTTTTTTGTTCAAATGGAATTTGTAGTTTTCTTTTTAATTAATTGATGAATGTTTGATAATCTATTTCATGGGTTCAATCATGTTTTTCCCATAGTGTAGTAAAAACTTTCATGCTTTTAAAAGAGAAGAGAATTACTAAAGATTAATAGAATTTTGATGAAGATTATTTTTTGATAGTTTGTTGCCAATGGTACAAGTTATGCTTAGAATACTTCTAAAGGAAATTAAAAAGAGCTTTAATTATTTTGAACAACTACAATGGAAAATATTTTGTGGATCAAATTATTAAGAGTTGCATGCTTATGTTAAAAGTGGAAACCCAATGCCTTAGTGTTTTAATCAATTAAATTTTCTCCAAATCAAATCTTGCATAAATCTACCTCTCAATCACACTTGTTCTTTTTCATCTCTGTTATTTTCTTTACACTGCTCTCTGTGGATACGACACTCGGACTTCCGAGCTACACTACTATACGATACTATCTCCTTTGATTTTTGTAAAAGTGGTACGAACACTCCGCCGAACTTGTTGACTATGTGACCCATTTGGAGTTCTCAAATATTGCACGATGTCGTGCCTCCAATCTTCCGGGGCTATGGTTAACACCATGACTTCTGCCAGAGCCCCTCTTTCAAAGACGGAGGAGAGTGATCGTTTCTCTACTTTAAAGCTCCTCAGAGAGCCCCTCGGAGATTTGCACTCCGGATGCTAATTGGGCCATAGCGTTGGCCTGAAAGTTATGTTCCCTTGGCAGGTGAGTGAGTCTCACATCATCAAACTCTTCCATCAATTGGTTGGCCAAGGCATGATACCCGAGCAAGGCTTGGCTAGTCACCTTATAGTCGCCGGACAATTGTTTTAAGACCAACATTGAATCTCCCATAACCGACACACTATTTACCCCAAGTTCTTTCAAAATTTCCAACCCGATGATCAGGGCCTCGTATTCGGCCTGATTGTTGGTACAATCAAAGTCTAATTGAAACGAATAACGAGTTCGGAATCCTTGGGGCGATTCAATGATGATACCTGCCCCACCCATGTTGGATGTTCGAGACTCGTCAAAATAGAGACGCCATGGAAATAAACTCAACGTGCCCACCTCGAGGGAATCCATGTCTTCTATTTCAACACAAGGGTGGGCCGCCAAGAAATAGGCCAAAGCTTGCCCCTTGACGGCCTGCTGGGGCACATATCGGAAAGTGAACTCCGCCAAAGCCATCGTCCATTTTCCTATCCGCCCTCTAATGATCGGTCGAGTCAGCATGTATTTTATCAAATCAGTCTTGGCGATTATATGCACCACGGAGGGCAACATGTAATGCCTTAACTTGGTCGCGGTAAAGTATAGGGCCAAGCAAAGTTTCTCCACCGGAGAATATTTCCTCTCGGTGACCGTTAGAATTCGGCTGAGGTAATATACCGCTTGCTCTTTCTTCTCATTGTTGTCTTGGGCTAACAAACTTCCGATGGAATTCTCCGCGGCCGAAATATATAATTTCAAGGGTCGGCCTCGCTTTGGCGGAATGAGCACCGGAGGATTGGCCAAGTATTCTTTAATGGCGTCAAATGCATTTTGGTGAGTCTCCTCCCACCGAAATTTCTCTTCATCCTTGGGTTTTAACAAAGATGAGAAGGGCTCAACTTTTCCGGCGGAATTGGCTATGAACCTTCGGAGAAAATTGATTTGGCCCAATAAACTTTGCACACCTTTCTTATTTTTGGGCGGGGGCGCATCAATAATAGCCTTAGCCTTATTTTTGTCAATTTCAATTCCCCTTTGGTGCACCAAAAGTCCTAAGAAATTTCCGGCGGACACCCCAAAGGCACACTTTTTTGGGTTCATCTTCAATTGATGCCGCCGCATTCTCTCGAAAGCCGACCGAAGGTCATCTAAGTGAGCTTGTCTAGACTCCGATTTTATGACCACATCATCGATGTACACTTCTAAGTTCCAACTGATCATGTCATGAAAAATAGCATTCATTGCCCGTTGATATGTGGCCCCGGCATTCTTTAGGCCGAAGGGCATCACCACATATTCAAAGGTTCCAATGGATCCAGGGCACCTGAAGGCTGTTTTGTGGACATCCTCCTCGGCTATAAATATTTGGTTATAACCCAAGTGCCCATCCATGAAGGATAAAATTTCACGCTTGGCCACCCCATCAACTAAGAGGTCGGCCATAGGCATGGGATATTCATCTTTGGGAGTTGCAAGATTAAGATTGCGAAAATCAACACATATTCTTATTGCCCCCGTTTTTTTCTTTACAGGTACAATATTTGAAAGCCACTCTACATATCTAGCTGGCCTAATAAACTTGGCTTTCACAAGCCTTACAAATTCTTCCTTAACCTGTAACTCTACTTCCGCCGACATTCGGCGGGGTGGTTGCTTGAAGGGCTTGAAATCTTCCACCGTAGGTAGGCGATGCTCAACCAAGTCACGACTCAATCCGGGCATCTCGGTGTAATCCCAAGCAAAGCAATCCTTGAATTCTCTTAAAAGTTCTTCCATCTTGGCCCGAAGTTCTGGCTCCATTAAACCACTGATGTAGATCGGTCGATGGTTGTCTTCCGTCCCCAAGTTGATTTCCAACAGAGGGTCTTGGACTTCCGCCTTCGAATCATCCATCTCGCTTGGCGCCAACTCTACCTCCTCGAGCTCGAGTGCATCATCTTCCGGACCTTCATGAAGAAATTCCACCAAGTTAACGGTGGACCCATGCTCGGCCGCTCTTTCGGCCCAAAAATCGTATAGCCGTCTCAGAGTGTCTTCCACCGCGGCCTTCTTCTCTTCTTCTATGGTTGTATCACTCATTGAGAGAGAAAAAATCAGCAATAGTGGGGCGCTCCCCGTCTGCTTGGGCATCATGTGCACCCAAGTCTATTAACTTTTGGGCCGAGACTCCCGTAGGTCAGCCGTTCCTATCTGAACCCGTAAAATAAAGAGGCCCAATGTCGTCCTCATAAAACTTTGCCTCCACCGCATTAGTGGAAGCCATGAAGGGCTGTCCATCGGTCTGAACAGTCTCTACACTTCCATCCTCGTGCCAAAATTGTAAAAATTGATGAAGTGAAGAGGGGACACACATGCTTCCATGGATCCAATCTCGGCCCAACAAAGCATTAAAATGGGCCGTTGTCTCCACCACAAAGAAAGCAGTCATTCTAACCTTTTGCCCCACTCGGACTTGAAGTGGGATAATTCCCTTTGAAGTCGTGGTGTCTCCCACGAACCCACTGACCGTTGTCTCGGTCGGAATCAATTCATCTGAGCCCTTTTTCAATTTTCTCATGATTGAGGCTGGGAGGATGTTGACCGTAGCCCCCATATCTACAAGGACCTTGCTCATTGGGACTCCATCAAAATGAGCGCCCATGTATAAAGGCTTAAGGTGGGAGGACATCTTCTTGGTGGGCATCTCATAGCACACCTTCTCTGGCAATTTCTCCTCCACTTTGGGCACCACGATGCAAGGTTGGGCACTCCCTTCCTTTGAAATTTCTCGGGCCATCTCAATTTCTTTGGCCCCTTCTATTTGGACCATGGATTCGACCTCATCGAAAACATCTTCGTCCATATAGTTGGGCTGATCCGGTCGTGCTTCAAAAAATAGTGGGAGTGTAACAACCATGGCGCTCACTTCGTCAAAATCTCCAAACTTGACTTTGCCCACTTTTAATTCGTTCTCAAACTTGGCCATCTCTTCTTTTCGTTCTTTTTCTAAGTGTTCCATAGCCTCCTCAGGTAGATCCTCTAGGTACTCATCATCAGCATACTCCTCATCGTCCCCATAGATCTGTTAGTAAAGACAAAGACAAAACATAGACATCCCTAAATGGCTTGTCTACCACCTTGTTACTTTTCCTTGTTTTCATATTCCTTGTTTTAGGGATGGAAACTCTCCATGTTTCCCTCCATGTCTTGTGCATTGTTTGTAACTAATAATCACCTTGTATACTTGTATATCTAACCCTTCACCAAGTAAGGAATTCAATTGGCAGATTTGAATTCTCTGCAAAACCTATCTTGTTCTTCTTGTTCTACATTCTCAACTCTCTCAATTACACTATATTTGGCATGGTATCAGAGCAATCGATTTTGGTTGCCTCTGCATAACCTTGTTCTTGCCTAAATCTCTACCTATCCTTGCCCATAATTTGCTGTTATATTATTCCTACCTCATACTTTGCCTTGCCTCAAAATTGGTCTTGATCACAAGCCCTTTTTTGTGCTCTTGTTTGCTGAAGTTTTAAGCTATTTCTTCCTCTACATCCTTTTATATACTTACCTCATGGGTGACACCAACGACTCCATCAACGACTCCACGGACGACTCCTCTAAAATCGACTCCACCAAGATCGACTCCACAACACCACCACCACCCCGGTCCTCTCATGACTACTCTCCAATTACTCATGATAAGTTGGATGGGTCCAACTATCCTGCATGGTCTCGTAGTGTTCGCTTGGCCATCACTGCTCGTCGTATGGCTGGTTTCATTAATGGTAAAAAGATTGCCCCTGCCATTGATGATCCTAGCTATGAAGCTTGGGATGAAGACAACTGTTTGGTGCAGTCATGGCTCCTCAACTCCATGACCAAAAATGTACGTGCCTTATTTGATCACTGCTCAACGGCTTATGCGGTGTGGGACGCAACTCGGAAGACATATACTGTCACACAGAATAGCTCCAAGTTGTACCAACTCCGTCGTCAGTCAGTCACCACCTCTCAAAGTGGTGAACCTGTGAATGTATTCTACGAAAAATTACACATAATATGGCAGGAAATTGACAGCCTCCGTCCCTGCAAACATACCAATCCCGATGATGTGGCTCTTCACCAACAAGCACTTGAGGTGGAACGTGTGTACGATTTTTTGGGAGGACTCGATCCCAACTTTGATTCCGTTCGTAGTCGGATTCTTGCCATGAATCCGCTTCCAGCAGTCATTGAAGCTTATGCACTAGTGGTAGAAGAAGATAATC
>NW_018921372.1:67710-85719 GCF_002207925.1 Prunus avium
GAGGAGTCATTTGGTGAATTTTGAGTGAAATCTGATCCCCAGAACTACCCAATACACCAGCCACCCCAATTAGGAACGAACTGCCTTTCAACTTGAATTGTCCAATTTCTTACACCAATTGATTTCGGATCGAGCCCAAAACTCGGGATACATCATAATATGGTGGGAGGAGTCATTTGGTTAATTTTGAGTGAAATCCGATCTCTAGAACTATGGAATACACCAACCAATCCAATTCGGAACGAACTGCCTTTGAACTTCAATTGTCCAATTTCTTACACCTACTGATTTCGGATTGAGCACAAAACTTCGGCCACATCATAATATGGTGGGAGGAGTCATTTGGTAAATTTTCAGGGAAATCCGATCGCTAGAACTACCCAATAAACAAACCACTCCGATTTGGAACGAACTGCCATTGAACTTCAATGGTCCAGTTTCTTACACCTTTTGATTTCGGATCGAGCCCAAAACTTGGGCAACAACATAATATGATGGGAGAAGTCATTTGGTGAATTTCGAGTGAAATCCGATATCTAGAACTACGGAATACACCATCCACTCCAATTAGGAACGAACTGCCTTAGAACTTGAATTGTGCACTTTCTTACACCTATTTTTTTCGGATCGAGCCCAAAACTTGGGGCTCATCATAATATGGTGGGAGGAGTCATTTGGTGAATTTTGAGTGAAATCCGATCTTTAGAACTACCCAATACACCAACCACTCCAATTAGGAACGAACTGCCTTTAAACTTGAATTGTCCAATTTCTTAAATCTACTGATGTCGGATCGAGCCCAAAACTTGGGCAACGACATAATATGGTGGGAGAAGATAGAACTACGGAATACACCATCCCCCCCAATTAGGAACGAACTGCCTTAGAACTTGAATTGTGCACTTTCTTACACCTATTGTTTTCGGATCGACCCCAAAACTTGGCCAACATCATAATGTGGTGGGAGACGTCATTTGCTTCATTTTGAGTGAAATCCGTTCTCTAGAACAACCCAATACGCCAACCACTCCAATTAGGAACGAACTGCCTTTCAACTTGAATTGTCCAATTTCTTAAACCTATTGATTTCGGATCGATTTCAAAACTTGGGCAACATCATAATATGGTGTGAGGAGTCATTTGGTGAATTTTGAGTGAAATCCGATCTCTAGAACTATGGAATACACCAACCACTCCAATTAGGAATGAACTGCCTTTGAACTTGAATTGACCAATTCCTTACACCTATTGATTTCGAATGAAGCCCAAAACTTGGGCAACATCATAATGTGGTGGGCGGAGTCACTTGGATAATTTTGAGTGAAATCCGATCTCTAGATCTATGGAATGGACCAACCACTCCAATTCGGAACGAACTGCCTTTGAACATGAATTGTCCAATTTCATTCACCTATGGTTTTCGGATCGAGCCCAAAACTTGGGACTCATCATAACATGGTGGGAGGAGTCATTTGGTGAATTTTGAGTGAAATCTGATCTCTAGAACTACCCAATACACCAGCCACCCCAACTAGGAACGAACTGCTTTTGAACTTAAATTGTCCAATTTCCTACACCAATTAGGAACGAACTGCCTCGGAACTTGAATTGTGCACTTTCTTACACCTATTGTTTTCGGATCGAGCCCAAAACTTGGGCAACATCATAATATGGTGGGAGGAGTCATTTGGTTAATTTTGAGTGAAATCCGACCTCCAGCACTTCCCAATACACCAACGACTCCAATGAGGAACGAACTGCCTTTAAACTTGAATTGTCCAATTTCTTACACCTATTGATTTCGGATCGAGCCCAAAACTTGGGCAACATCATCATATGGTGGGAGGAGTCATTTGCTTGATTTTGACCGAAATTCCATCTCTAGAACAACCAAATTCACCAACCACTCCAATTAGGAATGAACTGCCTTTAAACATGAATTGTCCAATTTCTTAAACCTATTGATTTCGGATCGAGCCCAAAACTTGGGCAACATCATCATATGGTGGGAGGAGTCATTTGCTTGATTTTGACCGAAATTCCATCTCTAGAACAACCAAATTCACCAACCACTCCAATTAGGAATGAACTGCCTTTAAACATGAATTGTCCAATTTCTTAAACCTATTGATTTCGGATCGAGCCCAAAACTTGGGCAACATCATCATATGGTGGGAGGAGTCATTTGCTTGATTTTGACCGAAATTCCATCTCTAGAACAACCAAATTCACCAACCACTCCAATTAGGAATGAACTGCCTTTAAACATGAATTGTCCAATTTCTTAAACCTATTGATTTCGGATCGAGCCCAAAACTTGGGCAACATCATAATATGGTGGGAGAAGTCATTTGGTGAATTTTGAGTGAAATCCGATCTCTAGAACTATGGAATACACCAACCACTCCAATTAGGAATGAACTGCCTTTGAACTTGAATTGTCCAATTTCTTACGCCTATTGTTTTCGGATCGAGCCCAAACTTTGGGGCTCATCATAATATGGTGGGAGGAGTCATTTGGAGAATTTTAAGTGAAATCTGATCGCTAGAACTACCCAATACACCAGCCACCCCAATTAGGAACGAATTGCTTTTGAACTTGAATTGTCCAATTTCCTACACCTATTGATTTCGGATCGAGCCCAAAACTTACGCAACATTAGAATATGGTGGGAGGAGACATTTGCTTCATTTTGAGTGAAGTCCGATCTCTAGAACAACCCAATACAGCAACCACTCCAATTAGGAACGAACTGCCTTTAAACTTGAATTGTCCAATTTCTTAAACATATTGATTTCGGATCTAGCTCAAAACTTGATCAACATCATAATATGGTGGGAGGAGTCATTTGGTGAATTTTGAGTGAAATCCGGTTGGTAGAACTACCCAATACACCAACCACTCCAATTCCTTTTGAACTTGAATTGTCCAATTTCCTACACCTATTGATTTCGGATCGAGCCCAAAACTTAGGCAACATTAGAATATGGTGGGAGGAGACATTTGCTTCATTTTGAGTGAAGTCCGATCTCTAGAACAACCCAATACAGCAACCACTCCAATTAGGAACGAACTGCCTTTAAACTTGAATTGTCCAATTTCTTATAAATCTATTGATTTCGGATCGAGCCCAAAACTTGGGCAACATCATAATATGGTGTGAGGAGTTATTTGGTGAATTTTGAGTGAAATCCGATCTCTAGAACTGTGGAATACCCCAACCACTCCAATTTGGAACGAACTGCCCTTGAACTTGAATTGTCCAATTTCTTACACCTATTGTTTTTGGATCGAGTCCGAAACTTGGGGTTCATCAAAATATGGTGGCAGGAGTCATTTGGTGAATTTTGAGTGAAATCCGATCTCCAGAACTATGGAATACCCCAACCACTCCAATTTGGAACGAACTGCTTTTCAACTTGAATTGTCCAATTTCCTACACCTATTGATTTCGTATCGGGCCCAAAACTTGGGCACCATCATAATATGGTGGGAGGAGTCATTTGGTTAATTTTGAGCGACATCCCATCTCCAGCACTTCCCAATGCACCAACCACTCCAATTTGGAACAACCTTCCTTTAAACTTGAATTGTCCAATTTCTTACACCTATTGATTTCGGATCGAGCCCAAAACTTGGGCAACAACATAGTATGGTGGGAGGAGTCATTTGCTTAATTTTGAGTGAAATCCGATCCCCAGAACAACCCAATACACCAACCAGTCCAATTAGAAACGAACTGCCTTTAAACTTGAATTGTCCAATTTCTTAAACCTATTGATTTCGGATCGATCCCAAAACTTGGGGAACATCATAATATGGTGGGGGGAGTCATGTTTTTAATTTTGAGTGAAATCCGATCTCTAGAACTAAGGAACACACTAACAACTACAATTAGGAACGAACTGCCTTTGAACTTGAATTGTCCAATTTCTTACACCTATTGATTTCGGATCAAGCCAAAAACTTTGGCAACATCATAATATGGTGGGAGGAGTCATTTGCTTAGGTTTGAGTGAAATCGGATTTCTAGAACTACCCAATACACCAACCATTCCAACTAATAACGAACTGCCTTTGAACTTGAATTGTCCAATTTCTTACACCTATTGATTTCGGATCAAGCCCAAAAGTTTGGCAACATCATAATATGGTGGGAGGAGTCATTTGGTTAATTTTCAGTGAAATCCGATCTCCAGAACTACCCAATACACCAACCACTCCAATTAGGAACGAACTGCCTTTGAACTTGAATTCTCCAATTTCTTCCACCTATTGATTTCGGATCGTGCCCAAAACTTGGGCAACCTCATAATATGGTGGGAGGAGGCCTTTGTTTAATTTTAAGAGAAATCCACTCTCTAGAACTACCCAATACACCAACCATTCCAACTAATAACGAACTGCCTTTGAACTTGAACTGTCCAATTTCTTCCACCTATTGATTTTGGATCGAGCCCAAAACTTGGGCAACATAATAATATGGTGGGAGGAGTCATTTGTTTAATTTTAAGAGAAATCCACTCTCTAGAACTACCCAATTCACCAACCACTCCAATTAGGAACGAATTGCCTCTGAACTTGAATTGTCCAATTTCTTACACCGATTGATTTCGGATCGTGCCCAAAACTTGGGCAACCTCATAATATGGTGGGAGGACTCATTTGGTTAATTTTAAATGAAATCCGATATCTAGAACTGTGGAATAGACCAACCACTCCATTTTGGAATGAACTGCCCTTGAACTTGAATTGTCCAATTTCTAACACCTACTGATTTCGGATGGAGCCCAAACCTTGGGAAACATCATAATATGGTGGGAGGAGTCATTTCGTCAATTTTGAATGAACTCCGATCCCTAGAACTACCCAATACACCAACCACTCCAATTAGGAACGAATTGCCTCTGAACTTGAATTGTCCAATTTCTTACACCGATTGATTTTGGATCGAGCGCAAAACTTGGGAAACATCGTAATATGGTGGGAGGAGTCGTTTCGTGAATTTTGGGAGAAATACGATCTTTAAAACGGTGGAATACACCAACCCCTCCGATTAGGAACGAAGAGCGTTTGAACTTGAATTGTCCAATTTCTTACACCTATTGATTTTGGATCGAACCCAAAACTTGGGCAACATAATAATATGTTGGGAGGAGTCATTTGGTGAAACCCGATCTCAAGAACTACCTAATACACCAACCACTCCAGTTAGGAACGAATTGCCTTCGAACTTGAATTCTCCAATTTCTTACACCTATTGATTTCGGATAGAGGCCAAAAGTTGGGCAACATCATAATATGGTGGGAGGACTCATTTGGTTAATTTAAGTGAAATCCGATCTCTAGAACTACCCAATACACCAACCACTCCAATTAGGAACGAACTGCCTTTGAACTTGAATTCTCCAATTTCTTACACCTATTGATTTCGAATCGAGCCCAAAACAAGGGCAACATCATAGTACGGTGGGAGGAGTCATTTCGTCAATTTTGAATGAAACCCAATCTCTAGAACTACCCAATACACCAACCACTCCAATTAGGAACGAATTGCCTTCGAACTTGAATTCTCCAATTTCTTACACCTATTGATTTCGGATCGAGGCCAAAAGTTGGGCAACATCATAGTATGGTGGGAGGAGTCATTTGGTTAATTTTAAGTAAAATCCGATCTCTAGAACTACCCAGTACACCAACCACTCCAATTAGGAACGAATTCCCTTTGAACTCGAATTCTCCAATTTCTTACACCTATTGATTTCGGATCGGGCCCAAAACTTGGGCAATATAATAATGTGGTGGGAGGAGTCATTTGGTTAATTTTAAGTGAAATCCGATCTCTAGAACTATCCAACACACCAACTACTCCAATTAGGAACGAACTGCCTTTGAACTTGTATTGTCCAATTTCTTAAACCTATTGATTTCGGATAGAGCCCAAACCTTGGGCAACATCATAACATGGTGGGAGGAGTCATTTGTCGAAATTCGAGTGAAATCCGATCTCGAGAACTGTGGAATACACCAACCACTCCGACCAGGAAGGAACGACCTTCGAACTTCAATTGTCCAACTTCTTACACCTATTGATTTGGGATTGGGCCCAAAACTTGGGCAACAGCATAATGTGGTGGGAGGATTCATTTGCTTCGGTTTGAGTGAAATCGGATTTCTAGAACTACCCAATACACCAACCACTCCAATTAGGAACGAATTGCCTTTGAACTTGAATTGTCCAATTTGTTACACCTATTGATTCCGGATCGAGCCCAAAACTTGGGCAACATCATAATATGGTGGGAGGAGTCATTTGTTTAATTTTAAGAGAAATCCGATCTCTAGAACTACGTAATTCACCAACCACTCCAATTAGGAACGAATTGCCTTTGAACTTGAATTGTCCAATTTCTTACACCTATTGATTTCGGTTCGAGCCCAAAACTGGGGCAACATCATAATATGGTGGGAGGAGTCATTTGGCGATATTCGAGTGAAA
Source organism: Prunus avium (assembly GCF_002207925.1). The sequence continues at coordinate 74,211 of NW_018921372.1, forward strand.
TCCGATCTCGAGAACTGTGGAATACACCAACCACTCCGATCAGGAACGAACTGCCTTCGAAATTGAATTGTCCAATTTCTTACACCTATTGATTTCGGATCGGGCCCAAAACTTGGGCAACAGCATAATATGGTGGGAGGAGTCATTTGCTTAGGTTTGAGTGAAGTCGGATTTCTAGAACTACCCAATACACCAACCACTCCAATTAGGAACGAACTGCTTTTGAACGTGAATTGTCCAATTTCTTACACCTATTGATTTCGGATCAAGCCCAAAACTTTGGCAACAACATAATATGGTGGGAGGAGTCATTTGGTTAATTGTAAGTGAAATCCGATCTCTAGAACTACCCAATACACCAACCAATCCAATTAGGAACGAACTGCCTTTGAACTTGAATTCTCCAATTACTTACACCTATTGATTTCGGATCGAGGCCAAAACTTGGGCAACACCATAATATGGTGGGATGAGTCATTTGGTGAATTTTGAGTGAAATCCAATCGCTAGAAGTACCCAACACACCAGCCACTCCAATTAGGAACGAACTGCCTTTGAACTTGAATTTCCCAATTTCTTACATCTATTGATTTCGGATCGAGTCCAAAACTTGGGCAGCATCATAATATGGTGGGAGGACTCATTTGGTTAATTTTGTGTGAAATCCAATCGCTAGAACTCCCCAATACACCAATCACTCCAATTAGGAACGAACTGCCTTTGAGCATGAATTCTCCAATTTCTTGCAACTATTGATTTCGGATCGAGCCCAAAACCTGGGCAACATTATAATATGGTGGGAAGAGTCATTTGGTTAATTTTAAGTGAAATCCGATCTTTAGAACTACCCAATACACCAACCACTCCAATTAGGAACGAACTGCCTTTGAACTTGATTTCTCCAATTTCTTACACCTATTGATTTCGGATCGAGCCCAAAACTTGGACAACATCATAATATGGTTGGAAGACTCATTTGGTTAATTTTAAATGAAATCCGATATCTAGAACTATGGAATACACCAACCACTCCAATTAGGAACGAACTGCGTTTGAACTTGAATTGTCCAATTTCTTACACCTATTGATTTCGGATCGAGCCCAAAACATGGGCAACATCATAATATGGTGGGAGGACTCATTTGGTTAATTTTAATTGAAATCCGATATCTAGAACTATGGAATACACCAATCACTCCAATTAGGAACGAACTACCTATGAACTTGAATTCTCCAATTTCTTGCCCCTATTGATTTCGGATCGAGCCCAAAACTTGGGCAACATCATAATATGGTGGGAGGAGTCATTTGGTTCATTTTAAGTGAAATCCGATCTTTAGAACTACCGAATACACCAACCACTCCAATTAGGAACGAACTGCCTTTGAACTTGAATTCTCCATTTTCTTACACCTATTGATTTCGGATCGAGCCCAAAACTTGGGCAACTTCAGAATATGGTGGGAGCAGTCTTTTCGTCAATTTTGAGTGAAATCCAATCGCTAGAACTCCCCAATACACCAAGCACTCCAATTAGGAACGAACTGCCTTTAAACTTGAATTCTCCAATTTCTTACACCTATTGATTTCGGATTGAGCCCAAAACTTGGGCAACACCATAATATGGTGGGATGAGTCATTTGGTGAATTTTGAGTGAAATACAATTTCTAGAACTAGCCAATACACCAACCACTCCAATTAGGGACGAACAGCCTTTGAACGTGAATTGTCCAATTTCTTACACCGATTGGTTTCGGATCGAGAGCAAAACTTGGGCAACATCGTAATGTGTTGGGAGGAGTCGTTTCAGGAATTTTGAGAGAAATCCGATCTCTAGAATTGTGGAATACACCAACCACTCCGATTTGGAACGAACTGCGTTTGGACTTGAATTGTCCAATTTCTTACACCTATTGATTTCAGATCGAGCTCAAAACTTGGGCAACATCATAATATGGTGGGAGGACTCATTTGGTTAATTCAAAATTACATCCGATATCTAGAACTATGGAATACAACAACCCCTCCAATTTGGAACGTGCTGCCTTTGAACTTGAATTGTCCAATTTCTCACAACTATTGATCTGGGATCGAGCCCAAAACTTGGGCAACATCATAATATGCTGGGAGGAGTCATTTGGTGAATTTTGAGTGAAATCCAATCGCTACAACTCCCCAATACAACAAGCACCCCAATTAGGAACGAACTTCCTTTGAACTTCAATTTCCCAATTTCTTAGACCTATTGATTTCAGATCGAGGCCAAAAGTTGGCCAACAACATAATATGGTGGGAGGAGTCATTTGGTTAATTTTAAGTGAAATCCGATCTCTAGAACTATCCAATACAACAACCACTCCAATTAGGAACGAACTGCCTTTGAATTTGAATTGTTCAATTTCTTACCCCTATTGATTTCGGATCGAGGCCAAACGTTGGGCAACACCATAATATGGAGGGATGAGTCATTTGGTGAATTTTGCGTGAAATCCAATCGCTACAACTCCCCAATACAACAAGCACCCCAATTAGGAACGAACTGCCTTTGAATTTGAATTGTTCAATTTCTTACCCCTATTGATTTTGGATCGAGCCCAAAACTTGGGCAACATCATAGTATGGTGGGAGGAGTCGTTTCGTTAATTTTAAGAGAAATCCGATCTCTAGAACTACCCAATTCACCAACCACTCCAATTAGGAAAGAACTGCCTTTGAACTTGAATTCTCCAATTTCTTACACCTATTGATTTCGGATCGAGGCCAAACGTTGGGCAACACCATAATATGGTGGGATGAGTCATTTGGTGAATTTTGAGTGAAATCCAAACGCTAGAACTACCCAATACACCAGCCACTCCAATTGGGAACGAACTGCCTTTGAACTTGAATTGCCCATTTTCTTACACCTATTGATTTCAGATCGAGTCCAAAACTTGGGCAGCATCATGATATGGTGGGAGGAGTCATTTGGTTAATTTTAAGTGAAATCCGATCTCTAGAACTAGCCAACACACCAACCACTCAAATTGGGAACGAACTGCCTTTGAACTTCAATTGTCGAATTTCTTACACCTATTGATTTTGGATCGAGTCCACAACTTGGGCAACAACATAATATGGTGGGAGGACTCATTTGGTTAATTTTGGGTGAAATCCAATCGCTAGAACTCCCCAATACACCAATCACTCCAATTAGGAACGAACTGCCTTTGGACTTGAATTCTCCAATTTCTTGCACCTATTAATTTCAGATCGAGCCCAAAATTGGGCAACATCATAATATGGTGGGAGGAGTCATTTGGTTAATTTTAAGTGAAATCCGATCTCTAGAACTAGCCAACACACCAACCACTCAAATTGGGAACGAACTGCCTTTGAACTTCAATTGTCGAATTTCTTACACCTATTGATTTTGGATCGAGTCCACAACTTGGGCAACAACATAATATGGTGGGAGGTGTCGTTTGGTGTGTTTTGAGTGAAATCCAAACGCTAGAACTACCCAATACACCAGCCACTCCAATTGGGAACGAACTGCCTTTGAACTTGAATTGCCCATTTTCTTACACCTATTGATTTCAGATCGAGTCCAAAACTTGGGCAGCATCATGATATGGTGGGAAAACTTGAATTCTCCAATTTCTTACACCTATTGTTTTCGGATCGAGCCCAAAACTTGGGCAACATCATAATATGGTGGGAGGACTCATTTGGTTAATTTTAAACAAAATCCGATATCGAGAACTATGGAATACACCAACCACTCCAATTAGGAACGAACTGCCTTCGAACTTGAATTGTCCAATTTCTTACCCCTATTGATTTTGGATCGAGCCCAAAACATGGGCAACATCATAATATGGTGGGAGGACTCATTTGGTTAATTTTGTGTGAAATCCAATCGCTAGAACTTCCCAATACACCAATCACTCCAATTAGGAACGAACTGCCTTTGAACTTGAATTCTCCAATTTCTTGCACCTATTGATATCGGATCGAGCCCAAAACTTGAGCAACATCATAATATGGTGGGAGGAGTCATTTTGTTAATTTTAAGTTAAATCCAATCTTTAGAACTACCCAATACACCAACCACTCCAATTAGGAACGAAGTGCCTTTGAACTTGAATTTTCCAATTTCTTACACCTATTGATTTCGGATCGAGCCCAAAACTTGGGTAACATCACAATATGGTCGGAGCAGTCATTTCGTCAATTTTGAGTGAAATCCAATCACTACAACTCCCCAATACACCAAGCACTCCAGTTAGGAACGAACTGCCTTTCAACTTGAATTCTCCAATTCTTACACCTTTTGATTTCGGATCGAGTCCAAAAGTTGGGCAACAACATAAAATGGTGGGAGGAGTCATTTGGTTAATTTTAAGTGAAATCCGATCTCTAGAACTATCCAATACAACAACCACTCCAATTAGGAACGAACTGCCTTTGAATTTGAATTGTCCAATTTCTTACCCCTATTGAATTTGGATCAAGCCCAAAATTTGGGCAACATCATAATATGGTGGGAGGAGTCGTTCGGCTAATTTTAAGAGAAATCCGATCTCTAGAACTCCCCAACACACCAAGCACTCCTATTAGGAACGATTTGCCTTTGAACTTGAATTCCCTAATCTCTTACACCTATTGATTTCGGATGGAGGCCAAAAGTTGGGCAACGCCATAACATGGTGGGAGGAGTCATTTGGTTAATTTTAAGTGAAATCCGATCTCTAGAACTACCCAATACACCAACCACTCCAATTAGGGACGAACTGCCTTTGAACTTGAACTGTCCAATTTCTTACACCTATTGAATTCGGATCGAGCCCAAAACCTGGGCAACATCATAATAAGATGGAAGGACTCGTTTGGTTAATTTTAAATGAAATTCGATATCTAGAACTATGGAATACACCAACCACTCCAGTTTGGAACGAACTACCTTTGAACTTGAATTGTCCAATTTCTTACACCGATTGATTTCGGATTGAGCGCAAAACTAGGGCTACACCGTAACATGGTGGGAGGAGTCGTTTGGTTAATTTTAAGTGAAATCCGATCTCTTGAACTACCCAATACACCAACCACTCCAATTAGGACCGAACTGCCTTTGAACTTCAATTGTCCAATTTCTTACACCTATTGATTTCAGATCGAGCCCAAAACCTGGGCAACATCATAATATGGTGGAAGGACTCATTTGGTTAATTTTAAATGAAATCCGATATCTAGAACTATGGAATACACCAACCAGTCCAGTTTGGAACGAACTGCCTTTGAACTTGAATTGTCCAATTTCTTACACCGATTGATTTTGAATCGAGCGCAAAACTTGGGCAACATCATAATATGGTGGAAAGACTCATTTGGTTAAGTTTAAGTGAAATCCGATCCCTAGAACTGTGGAATACACCAACCTCTCCGATTAGGAACGAACTGCCTTTGAACTTGAATTGTCCAATTTCCTACATCTATTGATTTCGGATCGAGCCCAAACCCTGGGCAACATCATAATATGGTGGAAGGACTTATTTGGTTAATTTTACATCAAATCCGATATCTAGAACTATGGAATACACCAACCACTCCAGTTTGGAACGACCTGCCTTGGAACTTGAATTGTCCAATTTCTTACACCTATTGATTTCGGATCGAGCCCAAAACTGGGGCAACATCATAATATGGTGGGAGGACTCATTTGGTTAATTTTAAGTGAAATCCGCTATCTAGAACTACCCAATACACCGACCACTCCAATTAGGAACGAACAGCCATCGAACATGAATTGTCCAATTTCTTATGCCTATTGATTTCTGATCGAGCCCAAAACTTGGGCAACTTTATAATATGGTGGGAGAACTGTTTTGGTTAATTTTAAATGAAATCCGATGTCTAGAACTATGGAATACACCAACCACTCCAATTTGTAACGAACTGCCTTTGAACTTGAATTGTCCAATTTCTTACACCGATCGATTTTGGATCGAGCGCAAAACTTGGGCAACATTGTAATATGGTGGGAGGAGTCATTTCGTGAATTTTGGGAGAAATCCGATCTCTAGAACTGTGGAATACACTAACCACTCCGATTAGGAACGAACTGCGTTTGAACTTGAATTGTGCAATTTCTTACACCAATTGATTTCGGATCGAGCCCAAAACTTGGGCAACATCATAATATGGTGGGAGGAGTCATTTGGTTAATTTTGAGTGAAATCCAATCGCTACAACTCCCCAATACAACAAGCACCCCAATTAGGAACAAACTGCCTTTGAACTTGAATTCCTCAATTTCTTAGGCCTAGTTTGGGATTGCTGTCACTTTTAAAAAAAGTTGGTTCTGCTGTGCTTTGAAAATAATTAGCTGTAAAGTAAAGCAGCTCCATGTTTGGTAAACAATATTTTTAAAGTGCTGTTAGTACAAAAAGCAGTGTAAAAGCGTTTGGTAAATTTTAATATAAAATTGTTGTAACTGTGAATAATGACTAAAATAGACATAATGTTAAAAGTGTTATGTATTAATCATGTGGTGGTAGTTGTAGTGATGGAGTGGAGGTGGTGGTGGTAATGAAGGTGGAGTTGGTGGTGGAGGGGATGGTGGTTGTGGAGGAGGAGGAGGTGGTGGTGGAGGTGATGGATGAGGTGGTGGTGGCGGAGGATGTGGTGGTGGTGGTGATGTTGGTTGTGGAGGTGGTGGTGGATTTGGAGGTTTTGGAGGAGGTGGTGGTTGTGGAGGTGGAGGTGGAGGTGGAGGTGGAGGTGGAGGAGGAGGTGGTGGTGGAGGTGGTGGTGGTGGTGGTGGTGGTGGAGGATGAGGAGGAAGAGGATGTGGTGGTGGTGGTTGTGGAGGTAGTGAATGTCGTGGTGCAAGTGGTGGAGTTGGATGTGAAAGTGGGGGTGGTGTCATTTTTTAAAATGAATGATGGTATTTTGGGAATTAAAAAAATTCATTAAATGTTCATATCTGCTTCTTTTGAAAGCAGCTTTGAAAAGCAACCCAGAGTCTGCTTTTAAAAGCTGCTGTCAAAAGGCCATTGCTTTTAAAATAATCGGGATATTTTCTTTTTACCAAACACCTTAAACTGCTTAACTTTAAAGTGAAGCAGGTTTTTGGCCAAAAAAAGCAATCCCAAACGGGGCCTTACACCTATTGATTTCGGATCGTGGCCAAAAGTTGGGCAACAACATAATATGGAGGGAGGAGTCATTTGGTTAATTTTAAGTGAAATCCGATCTCTTGAACTACCCAATACACCAACCACTCTTATTAGGAACGAACTGCCTCTGAACTTGAATTCTCCAATTTCTTACACATATTGATTTCGTATCGAGCCCAAAAGTTGGGCAACATCGTAATATGGTGGGAGGAGTCATTTGGTTAAATTTAAGTGAAATCCGACATTTGGAACTACCCAATACTCCAACCACTCCGGTTTGGAACGAACTGCCTTTGAACTTGAATTGTCCAATTTCTTACACCGATTGATTTCGGATCGAGCGCAAAACTTTGGCAACAACGTAATATGGTGGGAGGAGTCGTTTCGTGAATTCTGGGAGAAATCCAATCTCTAGAACTGTGGAATACACCAACCACTCCGATTAGGAATGAACTGCGTTCGAACATGAATTGTCCAATTTCTTACACCTATTGATTTCGGATCGAGCCCAAAACTTGGGCAACATCATAATATGGTGGGAGGAGTCATTTGGTTAATTTCAATTGAAATCTGATCTCAAGAACTTCCCAATACACGAAGCACTCCAATTAGGAACGAACTCCCTTTGAGCTTGAGTTGTCCAATTTCTTAAACCTATTGATTTCGGATCGAGCCCAAAACTTGGGCACCAAGATAATATGGCGGGAGGAGTCATTTGGTGGATTTTGACTGAAATCCGATCTCTAGAACTACCCAATACACCAACCACAAAAATTAGGAACGAACTGCCTTTGAACTTGAATTGTCCAATTTCTTACACCGATTGATTTTGGATCGAGCGCAAAACTTTGGCAACAACGTAATATGGTGGGAGGAGTCGTTTCATGAATTCTAGGAGAAATCCAATCTCTAGAACTGTGGAATACACCAACCACTCCGATTAGGAATGAACTGCGTTCGAACATGAATTGTCCAATTTCTTACACCTATTGATTTCGGATCGAGCCCAAAACTTGGGCACCAAGATAATATGGCGGGAGGAGTCATTTGGTGGATTTTGACTGAAATCCGATCTCTAGAACTACCCAATACACCAACCACAAAAATTAGGAACGAACTGCCTTTGAACTTGAATTGTCCAATTTCTTACACCTATTGATTTCGGATCGAGCCCAAAACTTGGGCACCAAGATAATATGGCGGGAGGAGTCATTTGGTGGATTTTGACTGAAATCCGATCTCTAGAACTACCCAATACACCAACCACACCAATCAGGAACGAACTGCATTTGAACTTATATTGTCCAATTTCTTACACCTATTGACTTCGGATCTAGCCCAAAAATTGGGCAACATTATAATATGGTGGGAGGAGTGTGAATTTTGAGTGAAATCCGATCTCTAGAACTATGGAATACACCAACCACTCCGATTAGGAACGACCTGCCTCTGAACTTGAATTGTCCAATTTCTTAGACCTATTGATTTCGGATCGTGCCCAAAACTTGGCCAACATCATAATATGGTGGGAGGGGTCATTTGGTTAATTTTATATGAAATCCGATCTCTAGAACTACCCAATACACCAACCACAAAAATTAGGAACGAACTGCCTTTGAACTTGAATTGTCCAATTTCTTACACCTATTGACTTCGGATCTAGCCCAAAAATTGGGCAACATTATAATATGGTGGGAGGAGTCATTTGGTGAATTTTGAGTGAAATCCGATCTCTAGAACTATGGAATACACCAACCACTCCGATTAGGAACGAACTGCCTTCGAACTTGAATTGTCCAATTTCTTACACCTATTGTTTTCGGATCGAGCCCAAAACTTGGGCAACAAGACAATATGGTGGGAGGAGTCATTTGGTTGATTTTGGCTGAAATCCGATCTCTAGAACTACCCAATACACCAACCACTCCAATTAGGAACGAACTGCCTTTGAACTTGAATTGTCCAATTTCTTTACCTATTGATTTCGGATCGATCCCAAAACTTGGGCAACATTATAATATGGTGGGAGGAGTCATTTGGTTAATTTTAAGTGAAATCCGATCTCTAGAACTGTGGAATACACCAACCACTCCGATTAGGAACGAACTACCTTTGTACTTGAATTGTCCAATTTCTTGCACCTATTGATTTCGGATTCAGCCCAAAACTTGAGCAACATCATAATATGGTGGGAGGAGTCATTTGGTTATTTTTATGTGAAATCCGATCTCTAGAACTACCCAATACTCCAACCACAACAATTAGTAACGAACTGCCTTCGAACTTGAATTGTCCAATTTCTTACACCTATTGATTTTGGATCGAGCCCAAAACTTGGGCAACATCATAATATGGTGGGAGGGGTCATTCGGTTAATTTTATATGAAATCCGGTCTCTAGAACTTCCCAATACACCAACCACAAAAATTATTAACGAACTGCCTTTGAACTTGAATTGTCCAATTTCTTACACCTATTGATTTCGGATCGAGCCCAAAACTTGAGCAACAACATAATCTGGTGGGAGGAGTCATTTGGTTATTTTTATGTGAAATCCGATCTCTAGAACTACCGAATACACCAACCACAAAAATTTGTAACGAACTGCCTTTGAACTTGAATTGTCCAATTTCTTACACCTATTGATTTCGGATCGAGCCCCAAACTTGGGCAACATCATAATATGGTGGGAGGAGTCAATTGGTGAATTTTGAGTGAAATCCAATCGCTAGAACTACCGAATACACCAACCACTACAATTAGGAACGAACTGCCTTTGAACTTGAATTGCCCAATTTCTTACACCTATTTATTTCGGATCGAGCGCAAAACTTGAGCAACATCATAATATCGTCGGAGGACTCATTTGGTGAATTTTAAATGAAATCCGATATCTAGAACTATGGAATACACCGACCATTCCGATTAGGAACGAACTGCCTTTTAGCATGAATTGTCCAATTTCTTACACCTATTGATTTCGATTCGAGGCCAAAACTTGGGCAACATCATAATATGGTCGGAGGACTAATTTGGTGAATTTTAAATGAAATCCGATATCTAGAACTACGGAATACACCGACCACTCCGATTAGGAACGAACTGCCTTTGAGCATGGATCGTCTAATTTCTTATACCTATTGATTTCGGATCGACCCCAAAACTTGAGCAACATGATAATATGGTGGGAGGAGTCATTTGGTTAATTTTGACAGAAATCCGATCTCTAGGAGTGATTTGGGATATTTCGAGTGAAATCCGATCCGTAGAACGGTGGAATACACCAACCACTTGGATTAGGAAAAAATTGCCTTTGAACGTGAATTGTCCAATTTCTTACACCTATTGACTTCGGATCCAGCCCAAAACTTGGGCAACATCGTAATGTGGTGGGAGGAGTCATTTGGTTGATTTTAAGTGAAATCCGATCTCTTGAACTACCCAATACACCAAGCACTCCAATTAGGAACGAACTGCCTTTGAACTTGAATTCTCCAATTTCTTACAGCTATTGATTTTGGATCGAGCCCAAAACTTGGGCAACATCATAATCTGGTGGGAGGGGTCATTGGTTAATTTTATATGAAATCCGATCTGTAGAACTACCCAATACACCAACCACAAAAATTAGGAACGAACTGCCTTCGAAATTGAATTGTCCAATTTCTTACACCTATTGACTTCGGATCGAGCCCAAAAATTGGGCAACATCATAATATGCAGGGATGAGTCATTTAGTTAATTTTAAGTGAAATCCGATCCCTAGAACTGTGGAATACACCAACCACTCCGATTAGGAACGAACTGCCTTTGAGCTTGAATTGTCCAATTTCTTACACCTATTGATTTCGGATCGAGCCCAAGACTTGGGCAACATGATAATATGGTGGGAGGAGTCATTTGGTTAATTTTGACTGAAATCCGATCTCTAGAACTACCCAATACACCAACCACTCCAATTAGGAACGAACCGCCTTTGAACTTGAATTGTCCAATTTCTTTACCTATTGATTTCGGATCGACCCCAAAACTTGGGCAACATCATAATATGGTGGGAGGAGTCATTTGGTTAATTTTAAGTCAAATCCAATCTCTAGAACTGTGTAATACACCAACCACTCCGATTAGGAACAAACTGCCTTTGAACTTGAATTGTCCAATTTCTTACACCTATTGATTTCGGATCTAGCCCAAAAATTGGGCAACAAGATAATATGTTGGGAGGAGTCATTTGGTTAAGTTTGAGTGAAATCCGTTCTCTAGAACTACCCAAAACACCAACCACTCCAATTAAGAACGAACTGCCTTTGAACTTGAATTGTCCAATTTCTTACACCTATTGATTTCG
>NW_018921372.1:116591-133547 GCF_002207925.1 Prunus avium
CGAAGGAGTCATTTGGTTAATTTGAAGCGAAATCCGATCTCTAGAACTACCCAATACACCAACCACTCCAATTGGGAACGAACTGACTTTGAACTTGAATTGTCCAATTTCTTTCCCTTTTCGATTTCGGATCGAGCCCAAAACTTGGGCAACATCGTAATATGGTGGAAGGAGTCATTTGGTGAATTTTTGGTGAAATCCGATCTCTAGATCGATGGAATATACCAACCACTCCGATCAGGAACGAACTGCCTTTGAACTTGAATTGTCCTATTTCTTACGCCTATCGATTTCGGATCGAGCCCAAAACTTGGGCAACATAAAAATGTGGTGGATGGAGTCATTTGGTTAATTTGAAGCGAAATCCGATCTCTAGAACTACCCAATACAACAACCACTCCAATTGGGAACGAACTGACTTTGAACTTGAATTGTCCAATTTCTTTCCCTTTTCGATTTCGGATCGAGCCTAAAACTTGGGGAACATCACAATATGGTGGGAGGACTCATTTGGTGAATTTTGGGGGAAATCCGATCTCTAAAACTGTGGAATACACCAACCACTCCAATTAGGAACGAACTGCCTTTGAACATGAATTGTCCAATTTCTTACCCCTTTGGATTTCGGATCGAGCCTAAAACCTGGGGAACATCACAATATGGTGGGAGGACTCATTTGGTGAATTTTGGGGGAAATTCGATCTCTAAAACTGTGGAATACACCAACCACTCCGATTTGGAACAAGCTGCCTTTCAACATGAATTGTCCAGTTTCTTACACCTATTGATTTCGGATCGAGCCCAAAACTTGGGCAACATCGTAATCTGGTGGAAGGAGTCTTTTGGTGAATTTTTGGTGAAATCCGATCTCTAGATCGACGGAATATACCAACCACTCCGATCAGGAACGAACTGCCTTTGAACTTGAATTGTCCTATTTCTTACGCCTATCGATTTCGGATCGAGCCCAAAACTTGGGCAACATAAAAATGTGGTGGAAGGAGTCATTTGGTTAATTTTAAGCGAAATCCGATCTCTAGAACTACCCAATACACCAACCACTCCAATTAGGAACGAACTGCCTATGAACTTGAATTTTCCAATTTCTTACCCCTATTGATTGGGGAATTTTGAGTGAAATCCGAACGCTAGAACTACCCAATACACCAACCCCTCCAATTAGGAACAGTTCTTTTGAATTTGAATTGTCCAATTTCTTACACCTATTGATTTCGGATCGAGCCCAAAACTTGGGCAAAGTCATAATATGGTGGGAGGAGTCATTTGGTGAATTTTGACAGAAGTGCAATCGCCAGAACTCCCCAATACACCAAGCACTCCAATTAGGAACGAACTGCCTTTGAACTTGAATTGCCCAATGTCTTATACTTTTGGATTTCGGATCGAGCCCAAAATTTGGGCAACATCATAATATGGTAGGAGTTGTCATTTGGCGAATTTTGAGTAAAATCCGATCTAGAACTATGGAATACACCAACCACTCCAATTAGGAACGAACTGCCTTTCAACATGAATTGTCAAATTTCTTACACCTATTGATTTCGGATTGAGCCCAAAACCTGGGCAACATCGTAATATGGTGGAAGGAGTCATTTGGTTAATTTTAAGCGAAATCCGATCTCTAGAACTTCCCAATACACCAACCACTCCAATTGGGAACGAACTGCCTTTGAACATGAATTGTCCAATTTCTTACCCCTTTTGATTTATGATCGAGCCTAAAACTTGGGGAACATCACAATATGGTGGGAGGACTCATTTGGTGAATTTTGGGGGAATCCGATCTCTAAAACTGTGGAATACACCACTCCGATTTGGAACGAACTTCCTTTGAATTTTGAGTGAAATCCGAACGCAAGAACTACACAATACACCAACCCCTCCAATTAGGAACAGTTCCTTTGAATTTGAATTGTCCAATTTCTTACATCTATTGATTTCGGATAGAGCCCAAAACTTGGGCAACGTCATAATATGGTGGGAGGAGTCATTTGGTGAATTTTGAGTGAAATGCAATCGCTAGAACTCCACAATACACCAAACACTCCAATTAGGAACGAACTGCCTTTAAACTTGAATTGCCCAATTTCTTACACCTATTGATTTCGGATCGAGCCCAAAAGTTGGGCAACATCATAATATGGTGGGAGGAGTCATTTGGTGAATTTTGAGTGAAATCCGATCTTTAGAACTACGGAATACACCAACCACTACAATTAGGAACGAACTGCCTTTGAACTTGAATTGTCCAATCTCTTACACCTATTGATTTCGGATCGTGCTCGAAACTTGTGCAACATCATAATACGGTGGGAGGAGTCATTTGGTGAATTTTGAGTGAAATCCGATTGCTAGAACTACCCAACACACCAACCACTCCAATTAGGAATGAACTGCCTTAGAACTTGAATTGTCCAATTTCTTACCCCTTTTGATTTCGGATCGAGCCTAAAACTCGGGCAACGTCATAATATGGTGGGAGGAGTCATTTGGTGAATTTTGAGTGAAATCCGATCGCTAGAACTACCCAATACCCCAACCACTCCAATTAGGAACGAACTGCCCTTGAACTTGAATTGTCCAATTTCTTACAGCAATTGATTTCGGATCGAGCCCAAGACTTGGGGAACATCATAATATGGAGGGAGGAGTCATTTGGTAAATTTTGAGTGAAATCCGATCTCTAGATCTATGGAATACACCAACCACTCCGATTAGAAACGAACTGCCTTTGAAATTGAATTGACCAATTTCTTACACCTATTGATTTCAGATTGAGCCAAAAACTTGGGAACATCATAATATGGTGGGAGGAGTCATTTGGTGAATTTTGAGTGAAATCCGATCTCTAGAACAATGGAATACACCAACCACTCCAATTTGGAACAAACTGCCTTTGAACTTGAATTGTCCAATTTCTTCCACCTACTGATTTCGGATTGAGCCCAAAACTTGGGCAACATCATAAAATTGTGGGAGGAGTCATTTGCTGAATGTTGAGTGAAATCCGATCTCTAGAACTATGGAATACCCCAACCACACCAATTAGGAACGAATAGCCTTTGAACTTGAATTTTCCAATTTCTTACACCTATTGATATCGGTTCGAGCACAAAACTTGGGCAACATCATAATATGGTGGGAGTAGTCATTTGGTTAATTTTGAGTGAAATTCGATCTCTAGAACAACACAATACACCAACCACACCAATTAGGAACGAACTGCCTTTGAACTTGAATTGTCCAATTTCTTACACCAATTGATATCGGTTCGAGCACAAAGCTTGGGCAACATCATAATATGGTGGGAGGAGTCATTTGGTGAAGTTTGAGTGAAATCCGAATGCTAGAACTACCCAATACACCAACCCCACCAATTAGGAACGAATAGCCTTTGAACTTCAATTTTCCAATTTCTTACCCCTATAGATTGGGGAATTTTGAGTGAAATCCGAATGCTAGAACTACCCAATACACCAACCCCACCAATTAGGAACGAATAGCCTTTGAACTTCAATTTTCCAATTTCTTACCCCTATAGATTGGGGAATTTTGAGTGAAATCCGAATGCTAGAACTACCCAATACACCAACCCCACCAATTAGGAACGAATAGCCTTTGAACTTCAATTTTCCAATTTCTTACCCCTATAGATTGGGGAATTTTGAGTGAAATCCGATCTCTAGAACTATGGAATACCCCAACCACACCAATTAGGAACGAACTGCCTTTGAACTTGAATTGTCCAATTTCTTACACCTATTGATATCGGTTCGAGCACAAAGCTTGGGCAACATGATAATATGGTGGGAGGAGTCATTTGGTGAAGTTTGAGTGAAATCCGAATGCTAGAACTACCCAATACACCAACCCCTCCAATTTGGAACAGTTCCTTTGAACTTGAATTCTCCAATTTGTAACAACCCAAACCTTAATTAATAGTTAATTAATAATTTATTGGTGGAAAAGGCCATAATGCCCTTAGAATATTTTATTAGGTTTTAAAGTTGACTTTTTGACCGGGAAGGAAGTTGGGAATTGTGTTGTTACCGTTGCGTAGAGTGCGACAAAACGAGTCCGTAGACACGTAGTGGACTCAAATCGGACTTAGAACAAAGGAATTACGAGTATATTACGCAAAGGGGTAAAATTGAATTTTTCAGGAAATCAGATTTTTTTTATAAAAAATCTGCTTCTCTCTCTCTCCTCACTCCCTTCTTCCTCGCGCAAACCCCCTCCCTCCCCCCTTTAGAAAATTTTCCAGCAGCTCCTCCAAACCTCCATAGCCACCACCCCACCTCACTGCCTGACACGAAACCGGCCAAGATCGGACCAGACCAACCTCGCCGCCACACCCCAGACCTGCGCCGCCACCGTCGACAGCTCCAGCCGCCGGAAACAGCTCGGATTTGGCTGGGTTTTCTCTAAATTTCAAACCTCTAGTTCTCTCTCCTCCAGATGCCAAATTGGACGAATTAGGTATGGTTTTTCGACTGATTTTCACGTTCTAGCTGTTGGTTGGGTAGGTTTTAAGACATTTTGAGGTCTGAAGGATTAATTTTCGAGCTGAGTTTCTGCCGACTTTGAGAGCTCAGTTTTAGTCACTTCCGGCCACGTTTTGGCCATAGTCCAAGAACAAAAGTGGTTCCAAATAGGGCATATTATCTAGGATAGGAGTTTGGGCCGACGTTGTGGAGAAAATCCGGTCACCGGAAATTGTTAGGCACATCCACGCGCTGTCGGCGCGTGGGCGGCGCGTGGGCCAGGTAACAAGAGCCACTCTTGGTCCCAGATAGGGGTCATAAAAAAGGGGCAGTTTCAGTTCGGGATCATCTGGTGGCCGCAGTTACGGAGGTTTTTGACCTGGAGTAGATTCCAGTGGAGGGTCTAACTAGAGTGGTAGTTTTGGGAACCACTCTGGAGATGGAGTAGCTAGAGGTGCTGAGAGACGTATTCTTGGAGGCAAATCTAATTTTCCCTGGAGATGGTGGATTTAAATGTCATTTTGGGGATGGATTAGTTAGCGAAGCACTATACCTCCATAGGTTATATTTCATAAAGGATGTCGTGTTCCGTAGTCTTGGAAGACCTGAGGTGATATTTTAAAGTGAGCTCAGAGTACTTCCATCTTGCCTCATTTCAGCCATGACAGCAAGGCGGTTGCTCAGGAAAGAATGTTCATGATACTTGGCGCATATTGGACACCCGGGATAGCGGATTGAGGTTGGAGGATATTCCAGTGGTACAGGAATTTTCAGATATGTTTCCGGAGGATCTTCAAGGTTTACCACCTCATCAAGAGACTGAGTTCACTATTGAGCTCGTCCCGGGTACGAACCCTATTTCTTAAGCGCCGTACAAAATGGCACCAGCTGAGTTAATAGAGTTATAGACCCAGTTATAGGAGCTAGTGGATAAAGGTTTCATCCAACCCAGTTTCTCTCCGAGGGGCACTCCAGTATTATTGTTGGGAAGAAGGATGGCACTATGAGATTGTGTATTGACTACAGGCAGCTGAATAAGGTCACAGTAAAGAACCGGTATCCGTTACCACGTATAGACGATCTGTTTGATCAGCTGAAGGGTGCCAAGGTATTTTCTATGATTGATTTGAGATCTGGGTATCATCAGCTACGTATTAGAGAGGATAATGTGCCTAAGACAGCAGTTCGGACGAGGTATGGGCACTATGAATTATTGGTGATGCCATTTGGATTGACTAACGCTTCAGCTGGGTTTATGGATCTCATGAACAGAGTGTTTCGATGTTACTTGGATCACTTTGTGATTGTGTTCATAGATGATATCTTGGTATACTCCAAAGTCAAAGGGGGCACATCCAGTTTTTGGAAAGTGTGCTGAAGACTTTGAGGAGGAAATAGATGTATGCCAAGTTCAGCAAGTGTCAGTTTGGTTAGACAGAGTGAGTTTCTTGGGGCATGTGATCTCTGCAGAGGGTATTTTTGTGGATTCCCAGAAAGTTGAGGCAGTAGTGAATTGGCCACGACCAACCAATGTTACTGAGATACGGAGTTTCCTTGTGTTAGCCAGGTATTATCGTCGCTTTGTGGAGGGTTTCTCTATCATAGCGGCACCTCTAACTCGTTTGACAAGGAAATGCGTCAAGTTTGAATGGTCAGACGAGTGTGAAGAGAGTTTTAACGAACTCAAGACCAAGTTGACCACTACTCCGGTGTTAGCACTTCCGGAGGACACAGGGAACTTCGTAGTATACAGTGACACATCCCGACCAGGATTAGGTTGTGTGCTGATGTAGCATGGTAGGGTAGTCGCTTATGCTTCCATGCAACATGCCGTAGTAGTGCTTGCCCTGAAGTTTTGGCAACACTGTCTTTACAGGGAAACGTGCCAGATATCCACGGATCATAAGAGCCTGAAGTATCTGTTCACCCAGAAGGAACGGAATTTGAGGCAAAGGAGATGACTGGAGTTGACTAAAGATTAGGACTGTACTATTGAACATCACCCAGGATGAGCAAATAGGGTAGCTGATATCCTTAACGGGAAGTTCATCGAGATCGGTAGCTCATGTTCCAGGGAGGTATTTGCCACTGTTGGTGGAGATGTGGAAATTAAGAATTGGGCTAGTTATGGATGATCAAGGAGCACTGTTAGATACTCTCAATGTGAAACCAGTGCTAGTGGAGCGATTAAGTAAAGCCCAGTCTCAAGATCCATTAGTTTGTACACTGAGATTAGAGGTTGAGAATGGCACTAGGACAGATTACTCAGTGAGGAATGGTGGAGCATTGATGGTAGGATTGTATGTTCCTGAGGATGGGACTTTGGAAAGGGAAATCCTCGAGGGAGCCCACGGTTCAACTTTTATCATGCACTCAAGTAGCACTCAAGTAGTATGGTACTCTGAGGAAACATTATTGATGGCCTTTCATGAAGGAAGAGAAAGCAGAGTACGTCAGTGAGTGCCTAGTGTGTCAGCAAGTCAAGGCAGAAAGGCAAAAACCATCAGGATTGTTGCAACCACTTTCGATTCCCGAGTGGAAATGAGAGCACATTACTATGGATTTTGTGTTCAAACTTCCTCGGACAAAGGACGAACATGAAGGAATATGGGTAATTGTGGATCGACTCACTAAGTCAGCTCACTTTCTGCCGGCGAGAGCAAACTATACCTTGAATAAGTTGGCCAAGATTTTTATTGATGAGATAGTGAGACTCCATGGAGCATCAGTATCCATTGTTTCCGATAGAGGTCCTCAGTTCAAGTCCCATTTTTGGACGAAGTCGCATGAGGCATTTGGAACCCAGTTGCGGTTCAGTACTGCATTTCACCCCCAGACATGGTCAGTCTGAGAGGATGATTCAGACTTTAGAAGATATGTTGAGAGCTTGAGCGTTGCAGTTTAGGGGTGACTGGAATGAGAAATTGCCACTCATGAAAATTGCTTATAATAACAGCCTTCAAGCGAGTATAGGAAAGTCACCATTTGATGCCTTGTACGGGAAACAGTGTATAACGCCTTTTTATTGGGATGAAGTGGGCGAGCACAGGTTACAGATGTCTGAGGATGTTGAAAGGACAAGAAGCATGTAGAAACAATAAGAGAAAGGCTCAAGGTGGCCCAGGAAAGACAAAAGAGTTATGCAGATAACAGGAGGAAAGAGCTTCAGTTTGAGGTTGGTGACTGGGTATTTTTTTTGAAATTGTCGCCTTGGAAAGGCGTAGTGAGATTTGGGAAACGAGGAAAACTAAGCCATCACTATGTTGGGCTATATGAGATTGTTTAGCGTGTGGGCCCAGTAGCATACAGACTTGCCTTACCAGCAGATCTTTCCCGTCTACACGATGTATTCCACGTGTCTATGCTCCGGAAGTATATTTCAGACCCATCCCATGTCTTCGAAGAGTAACCCTTAGAGTTGAAGGATGACTTAAGTTATGTGGAGCAGCCTGTTCAGATTATGGATCGGAAGATGCAACTGCTTCGATCCAGAGAGATTCCACTAGTGAAGGTCTTGTGGAGGAGTCACGATGTGGAAGAGGCCACTTGGGGACCTGAAGAACAGGTGCGGGCCCAGTATACTTACCTCTTCGAGTGACAGGTACGTAAATTTTGAGGACGAAATTTTCATAACGGGGGTAGATTGTAACAACCCAAACCTTAATTAATAGTTAATTAATAATTTATTGGAGGAAAAGACCATAATGCCCTTAGAATTTTTTATTAGGTTTTAAAGTTGACTTTTTGACCGGGAAGGATGTTGGGAATTGTGTTTGTACCATTGCGTAGAGTGCGACAAAACCAGTCCGTAGACACGTAGTGGACTCAAAACGGACTTATAACGAAGGAATTACGAGTATATTACGCAAAGGAGCATAATTGAAATTTTCAGGAAATCACTTCTCTCTCTCTCCTCACTCCCTTCTTCCTCGCGCAAACCCCTCCCCTTTAGAAAATTTTCCAGCAGCTCCTCCAAACCTCCATAGCCACCACCCCACCTCACCACCTGACACGAAACCGGCCAAGATCGGACCAGACCAACCTCGCCGCCACACCCCAGACCTGCGCCGCCTCCGTCGACAGCTCCAGCCGCCGGAAACAGCTCGGATTTGGCTAGTTTTTCTCTGAATTTCAAACCTCTAGTTCTCACTCCTCCGGACGCCAAATCGGACGAATTAGGTATGGTTTTTCGACTGATTTTCACGTTCTAGCTGTTGGTTAGGTAGGTTTTAAGAAATTTTGAGGTCTGAATGATTAATTTTCGAGCTGAGTTTCTGCCACTCTTGGTCCTAGAATAATCCTCGTGTCCGCACGAGTGCGTAGGATTTCGCGAATCTCATTTCGGATAACGTTTGAACCCCGAACGGATCTCGCATAGTGTGCGATTTCCGGGTTCAATATGTTCAGACCGTTGGATCGTAGTCAAACTGGAGTATGTTGATCTAGGTAATTTCAGGATCTTGTAGGATTTAACGGATCGTCAATCGGAGTCCCGGATACTCCGGAAAGGCCAACCCTAGGGCTAGGATTATAGAAAATCACTCATCAGTCCGATCGTGCGATCGTGAGCAATCCGACCGTCCGATCGAGACCAAACTTTCGGGACATGTGTCCTAGGCTTGTTGGAACCTCTAGGAATGATCGGATCGAAATTCTGAGGTCGTGGACCCCACGGCGTCCTGAGTTGACTTTTGGGAACTTTATCGCTTTTGAGTCCCGAGTTAATTCTAAGTCATGCCCTTTGAGAGGAAAGTTAATATGGGCATAGGAATGACCTTTAAAGTGATGCACGCACTTTTAGGAGCCGGTAGATTAAAAGTTGTTTTCAATGCTTTCGAGTAATTAATGTTTAATTAAATGTGTGATTGATTATATATATATATACGATGCTTTGATTTCAGTACGAGTTATATATAAAAGAAATGATTTAGTTTTATAACTGTTTTTACAGAGGGGTTAGTATGTTCTAATACTATTTTCTAAGCTTTGTTTTTGGGTCCACTCACCCTTTATATGTTTTGGGCCCCCAGGCTGTAGTCGTGCGTCAGCGCGCCACCACCGGGCCGAGTCCGTCTTCCGCCACTTTCCTTGACAAAGTAGGGTCTTGTTTAATTATTTTGTACCTGTAATCTAATCTGTGTAGAGCTATGATATTGCCCTAGAACACTTGTCTAACTATTAGTATTTAAATTTTTGTATGCTGACAGTTGGTGTATATTTTATATGCATGTTTGATAGGTGTAATCTTGGGTTTGGTTTAACTGCAGGGGAGCCTTGCTGAATTTTTCAGTAAAAGTCAAACCCCAGTTCTAGTTGAAAGTTGACTAGAAGGGAAATTAGGTCAATTGTGTCTGGCACCGCCAGGTGTCGGACACGCACAGCGTCCGGCTCGAATTCCAAAGTAGAATTTGGGTCGGGTCCTGTCACAATTTCTTAAACCTATTGATTTCGTATCTAGCCCAAAACTTGGGCAACATCATAATTTGGTGGGAGGAGTTGTTTGGTGAATTTGAGTGAACTCTGATCCCTAGCACTATGGAATACACCAACCACTCCAATTAGGAACAAACTGCCTTTGAACTTGAATTGTGCAATTTCTTACACCTGTTGATTTCGGATCGAGGCGAAAACCTGGGCAACATCATAATATGGTGGGAGGAGTCTTTTGGTGAATTTTGAGTGAAATGCGTTCTCTAAAACTGAGGAATACACCAATCACTCCGATTAGGAACGGACTACCTTTGAACTTGAATTGTCCAATTTCCTACAGCAATTGATTTCGGATCTAGCCCAAAACTTGGGCAACATCATAATATTGGGGGAGGAGTCGTTTGGTGAATTTCGAGTGAAATCAGATTGCTATAACTACCCAATAGACCCACCACTCCAGTTAGGAATGAACTGCCTTCGAAATTGAATTGTCCAATTTCTTACACCTATTGATTTCGGATCGAGCCCAAAACTTGGGCAACATAAAAATATGGTGGGAGGAGTCATTTGGTTAATTTTGAGTGAAATCCCATCTCTAGAACTGTGGAATACACCAACCACTCCAATTAGGAATGAACTGCCTTTGAACTTGAATTGTCCAATTTCTTAAACCAATTGATTTCGTATCTAGCCCAAAACTTGGGAAACATCATAATATGGTGGGAGGAGTCATTTGGTTAATTTTAAGTGAAATCCGATCTCTAGAACTTCCCAATACACCAACCTCTCCAATTAGAAACGAACTGCCTTTGAACTTGAATTGTGCAATTTCTTACACCTGTTGATTTCGGATCGAGCAGAAAACTTGGGCAACATTATAATATGGTGGGAGGAGACATTTGGAGAAATTTGAGTGAAATCCAATCTCTAGAACAATGGAATACACCAACCACAACAATTAGTATCGAACTGCCTTTGAACGTGAATTGTCCAATTTCTTATACCTATTGATTTTTGATTGAGCCCAAAACTTGGGCAACATCAGAATATTGTGGGAGGAGTCGTTTGGTTAAGTTTGAGTGAAATCCAATCTCTAAAACTACCCAATACACCAACCACTCCAATTAGGAACGAACTGCCTTTGAACTTGAATTGTCCTATTTCTGATGATGCCTATTGATTTCGGATCGAGCCCAAAACCTGGGCAACATAAAAATATGGTGGGAGGAGTCATTTGGTTAATTTTGACTGAAATCCGATCTCTAGAACTATGGAATAACTAACCACTCCAATTAGGAACGAACTGCCATTGAACTTCAATTGTCCAATTTCTTGCACCTATTGATTTCGGAACGAGGCCAAAACTTGGGCAACGTAAAAATATGGTGGGAGGAGTCATTTGGTTAATTTTGAGAGAGATCCAATCTCTAGAACTACCCAATACACCAACCACTCCAATTAGGAATGAACGGCCTTTGAACTTGAATTGTCCTATTTCTGATGCCTATTGATTTCGGATCGAGCCCAAAACCTGGGCAACATAAAAATATGGTGGGAGGAGTCATTTGGTTAATTTTGAGTGAAATCCGATCTCTAGAACTATGGAATACACTAACCACTCCAATTAGGAACGAACTGCCTTTGAACTTCAATTGTCCAATTTCTTGCACCTATTGATTTCGGATCGAGCCCAAAACTTTGGCAACATCAGAATATGGTGGGAGGAGTCATTTGGTTACGTTTGAGTGAAATCAAATCTCTAGAATTACCAAATACACCAACCGCTACAATTAGGAACGAACTGCCTTTGAACTTGAATTGTCCTATTTCTTATGCCTATCGATTTCGGATCGAGCCCAAAACTTGGGCAACATAAGAATATGGTGGGAGGAGTCATTTGGTTAATTTGGAGTGAAATCCGATCTCTAGAACAATGGAATACACCAACCACTACAATTAGGATCGAACTGCCTTTGAACTTGAATTGTCCAATTTCTTACACCTATTGTTTTTGGATTAAACCCAAAACTTGGTCAACATCAGAATATGGTGGGAGGAGTCGTTT
Organism: Prunus avium; assembly: GCF_002207925.1. Next base: position 128,592 of record NW_018921372.1, read on the forward strand.
GGTTAATTTTGAGAGAAATCCGATCGCTAGAACTACCCAATACACCAACCACTCGAATTAGGAACAAACTGCATTGCCTTCGAACTTGGATTGTCCAATTCCTTACACCTATTGATTTCGGATCGACCGCAAAACTTAGGCAACATCATAATATGGTGGGAGGAGTCATTTGGTTAAGTTTGAGTGAAATCTGATCTCTTGAACTACACAATACTCCAACCACTCCAATTAGGAACGAACGGCCTTTGAACTTTCATTTTCCAATTTCTTACACCTACGGATTTCGTATCGAGCCCAAAACTTGGGCAACATCATAATATGGTGGGAGGAGTCATTTGGTTAAGTTTGGGTGAAATTCGATCTCTAGAACTATGGAATACACCAACCACTACAATTAGGAACGAATTGCCTTTGAACATGAATTGTCCAATTTCTTACACCTATTGATTTCAGATCGAGCCCAAAACTTGGGCAACATCATAATATGGTGGGAGGAGTCGTTTGGTAAATTTAGTGGGAAATCCGATCGCTAGAACTACCCAATAAACCAACCACTCCAATTAGGAATGAACTGACTTCGAACTTGAATTGTCCAATTTCTTACACCTATTGATGTCGGATTAAGCCCAAAACTTGGCCAACAACGTAATATGGTGGGAGGAGTCATTTGGTTATGTCTGAGTGAAATCCGATCTCTAGAACTACCCAACACACCAACAATTCCAATTAGGAACGAACTGCCTTTGAATTTGAATTGTCCAATTTCTTACACCTATTGATTTCGGATCGAGCCCAAAAGTTGGGAACATCATAATATGGTGGGAGGAGTCATTTGGTGAATTTTGAGTGAAATCCGATCGCTAGAACTACCCAATACACCAACCACTCCAATTAGGAACGAACTGCCGTTGAACTTGAATTGTCCAATTTCTTACACCTATTGATGTCGGATTTATCCCAAAACTTGGCCAACAACGTAATATGGTGGGAGGAGTCATTTGGTTATGTTTGAGTGAAATCCGATCTCTAGAACTGTGGAATACACCAACCACTCCAATTTGGAACGCACTGCCTTTGAACTTCAATTGCCCAATTTCTTACACCCATTGATTTCGGATCGAGCCCAAAACTTGGGCAACATCATCTTATGGTGGGAGGAGTCATTTGGTTAATTTTGAGAGAAATCCGATCTCTAAAAGTACCCAATACACCAACCACTCCAATTAGGAACGAACTGGTTTTGAACTTGAATTGTCCAATTTAGTACACCTATTGATTTCGGATCGAGCCGAAAACTTGAGCAACATCACAATATGGTGGGAGGAGTCATTTGGTTAATTTTGAGTGAAATCCGATATCTAGAACTGTGGAATACACCAACCACTCCAATTTGGAACGCACTGCCTTTGAACATCAATTGTCCAATTTCTTACACCTATTGATTTCGGATCGAGCCCAAAACTTGGGCAACATCTTCTCATGGTGGGAGGAGTCATTTGGTTAATTTTGGGAGAAATCCGATCTCTAGAACTACCCAATACACCAACCACTGCAATTAGGAACAAACTGCCTTTGAAGTTGAATTGTCCAATTTCTTACACCTATTGATTTCGGATCGAGCCCAAAACTTGGGCAACATCATATTGTGGTGGGAGGAGTCTTTTGGTTAATTTTGAGTGAAATCCGATCTCTAGAACTACCCAATACACGAACCTTTCGAATTAGGAATGAACTGCCTTTGAACGTGAAATGTCCAATTTCTTACACCTATTGATGTCGGATCGTGCCCAAAACTTGGCCAACAACAGAATATGGTGGGAGGAGTCATTTGGGGTATTTTGAGTGAAATCCGATCCCTAGAACTGTGGAATACACCGACCACTCGAATTTGGAACGCACTGGCTTTGAACTTCAATTGTCCAATTTCTTGCACCTATTGGTTTCGGATCGAGCCCAAAACTTGGGCAACATCATATTGTGGTGGGAGGAGTCTTTTGGTTAATTTTGAGTGAAATCCGATCTCTAGAACTACCCAATACACGAACCTTTCGAATTAGGAATGAACTGCCTTTGAACGTGAAATGTCCAATTTCTTACACCTATTGATGTCGGATCGTGCCCAAAACTTGGCCAACAACAGAATATGGTGGGAGGAGTCATTTGGGGTATTTTGAGTGAAATCCGATCCCTAGAACTGTGGAATACACCGACCACTCGAATTTGGAACGCACTGGCTTTGAACTTCAATTGTCCAATTTCTTGCACCTATTGGTTTCGGATCGAGCCCAAAACTTGGGCAACATCATATTGTGGTGGGAGGAGTCTTTTGGTTAATTTTGAGTGAAATCCGATCTCTAGAACTACCCAATACACGAACCTTTCGAATTAGGAATGAACTGCCTTTGAACTTGAATTGTCCAATTTCTTACAGTCATTTGGTTAATTTTGAGTGAAATCCGATCTCTAGAACTATGGAATACACCAACCACTCCAATTAGGAACGAACTGTCTTTGAACTTGAATTGTCCAATTTCTTACACCCATTGATTTCGGATTCATCCCAAAACATGGGCAACATCATAATATGGTGGGCGGAGTCATTTGTTGAATTTTGAATAAAATCTGGTCGCTCGAACTACCCAATACACCAACCAATCCAATTAGGAACGAACTGCTTTTGAACTTGAATTTTCCAATTTCTTACACCTATTGATTTCGGATCGAGCAGAAAACTTGGGCAACAGCAGAATATGGTGGGAGGAGTCATTTGGTTAAGTTTGAGTGAAATCCGAGCTCTAGAATTATGGAATACATCAACCACTCCCATTACGAATGAACTGCCTTTGAACTTGAATTGTCCAATTTCTTACACCTATTGATTTCGGATCGAGCGCAAAACTTGGTCAACATCATAATATGTTGGGAGGAGTCATTTGGTTAATTTTGAGTGAAATCCGATGATAAACACATAATTATTACAATTTCTATCCCTAATCTATATTTGTTAGTACTTTGTTTTATTGATTTTTGCACCAATTAGAATGTTCGATTGCCTTTTACGAATCCATTTGCACTTCATTGAAATGTAGGCTAATTCGTTTGAATTCTCTATTTGGTAGCTCTCTGTTTGAAGTGGCACCCAAACTCTTATCAATTGGGCAATAATTGTTACATTCTATTCTAATATCATGATTTTATATTGGTGCATGTTGGAGCTATTAAGGAGAAAGAATGTGCATGCATGTGAAGCAAAAAGAAAAGAAAGAAAAGAAATGAAGCCAATTCCAGTCTATTTTCGGCAGTCAACTTGCAAGGCCCAAAACGTACACTTGTACTCCTCAGATGGGAATACATTCTTCACAAAAGTTGTTCCAATGGCTGTCTATTATGACATATCCAAATGTGAGCCCCATGGGATATATATTGAAACCTCAGGCCTTCCTACACCATGACTGGTTCAGAAGAATCGTTTTTTTTCCAGCAACCAAAAGAAAACCCACATGGGTTGGCAGCAAAAGGCAGCCATAATTGAACACCTTTGAAAACCCATGTGAAGAAAGCTTAAGGTGCAGCAGCTAAAGAATTGAAAAGAATGCATGAAGTGCCACACCCATGCCAAAAGAAGTATGGGATGGAATTGATTCCAACCACACTAACATAGACAAGATGAAGTGGGAGTTATGGATTGTATTGGAATAGGAATGGTGGTGTTGGAATTCATCATGATGTTCCTCCTTCTTAGCCCTATAAATAGAGAAGTCTTCAAGCTTCAAAACACACACCCAAGCTCCACAACTCTTGAGCTTTCTCTCCTTCCTCCATCTTTATAGTTCTAAATTTCTGTTTAAGTTTTATGTATTTTATGGGGAACTAACTCCCTAGCTAAGGCTAGGGAGAAAAGCTTTTAATATGAGTATGTAATTTTTATTAGTTTGATCCAAACTTAAGCTTTAATGTGAATTTGTAGTTTTTGTTCAAATGGAATTTGTAGTTTTCTTTTTAATTAATTGATGAATGTTTGATAATCTATTTCATGGGTTCAATCATGTTTTTCCCATTGTGTAGTAAAAACTTTCATGCTTTTAAAAGAGAAGAGAATTACTAAAGATTAATAGAATTTTGATGAAGATTATTTTTTGATAGTTTGTTGCCAATGGTACAAGTTATGCTTAGAATACTTCTAAAGAAAATTAAAAAGAGCTTTAATTATTTTGAATAACTACATTGGAAAATATTTTGCGGATCAAATTATTAAGAGTTGCATGCTTATGTTAAAAGTGGAACCCCATTGCCTTAGTGTTTTAATCAATTAATTTTTCTTTAAATCAAATCTTGCATAAATCTACCTCTCAATCACAATTGTTCTTTTTCATCTCTGTTATTTTCTTTACACCGCTCTCTGTGGAAACGACACTCGGACTTCCGAGCTACACTACGATACGACACCTTCCCTTGGGTTTTGCAAAGTGGTATTAACATAAGATCCCTAAAACGGCAATACACCAACCACTCCAATTAGGAACGAACTGCCTTTGAACTTGAATTCTCCAATTTCATACACCTATTGACTTCGGATCGAGCCCAAAACTTGGGCAACATCATAATATGGTGGGAGGAGTCATTTGGTTAAGTTTGAGTGAAATCCGATCTGTAGAACTATGGAAAGTACCAACCACTACAATTAGGAACGAACTGCCTTTGACCGCGAATTGTCCAATTTCTTGCAACTATTGATTTCAGATGGAGCCCAAAACTTGGGCAACAATATAATATGGTGGGAGGAGTCATTTGGTTAAGTTTGAGTGAAATCCGATCTGTAGAACTATGGAAAGCACCAACCACTACAACTAGGAACGAACTGCCATTGAACGTGAATTGTCCAATTTATTACACCTATTGATTTCGGATCGAGCCCAAAACTTGGGCAACATCATAATATGGTGGGGGGGGGCATTT
>NW_018921372.1:162023-172898 GCF_002207925.1 Prunus avium
TGAGTGAAATTCGATCTCTAGAACTATGGAATACACCAACCACTCCAATTAGGAACGAGCTACCTTTGAACTTGAAGTGTCTAATTTCTTACACCTATTGATTTCGGATTGAGCCCAAAACTTGGGCAACGTCATAATATGGTGGGAGGAGTCATTTGGTTAATCTTGAGTGAAATCTGATATCTAGAACTATGGAATACCCCAACCACTCCAATTCGGAACGCACTGTATTTGAACTTGAAATGTCCAATTTCTTACACCTATTGATTTCGGATCGTGCCCAAAACTTGGGCAACGTCATAATATGGTGGGAGGAGTCATTTGGTTAATTTTGAGTGAAATCTAATCTCCAGAAGTATGGAATACCCCAACCACTCCAATTCGGAACGCACTGCCTTTGAACTTGAATTGTCCAATTTCTTACACCTATTGATTTCGGATTGAGCGCAAAACCTCGGCAACGTCATAATATGGTGGGAGGAGTCGTTTGGTTAATTTGGAGTGAAATCCGATCTCTAGAACTGTGGAATACCCCAACCACTCCAATTCGGAACAAACTGCCTTTTAACATGAATCGTCCAATTTCGTACACCTATTGATTTCGGATTGAGCGCAAAACCTCGGCAACGTCATAATATGGTGGGAGGAGTCACATGGAGAATTTTGAGTGAAATTCGATCTCTAGAACTATGGAATACCCCAACCACTCCAATTCGGAACAAACTGCCTTTTAACATGAATCGTCCAATTTCGTACACCTATTGATTTCGGATTGCGCGCAAAACCTCGGCAACGTCATAATATGGTGGGAGGAGTCGTTTGGTTAATTTGGAGTGAAATCCGATCTCTAGAACTGTGGAATACCCCAACCACTACAATTACAAACGAACTGCAATTGAACTTGAATTGTCCAATTTCTTAAACCTATTGATTTCGGATCGTGCCCAAAACTTGGGCAACGTCATAATATAATTACAAACGAACTGCATATAAACTTGAATTGTCCAATCTCTTACCCCTACAGATTTCTTATTGAGCCCAACACTTGTGCAGCACCATAATGTGGTGAGAGGAGTCATTGGTGAATTTTGAGTGAAATCCGATGCCTAGAACTGTGGAATACACCAACCACTACAATTACAAACGAACTGCAATTGAACTTGAATTGTCCAATATCTTACACATATTGATTTTGGATCGAGCCCAAAACTTGGGCAACATCATAATATGGTGGGAGGAGTTATTTGGTGAATTTTGAGTGAAATTTGATCATTAGAACTCCCCAATACACCAACCACTCCAATTAGGAACGAACTGCCTTTCAACTTGAATTGTCCAATTTCTTACACCTATTGAATTCGGATCGAGCCCGAACCTTGGGCAACATTATAATATGGTGGGAGGAGTGATTTGGTTAATTATGAGTGAAATTCGATCTCTAGAACTATGGAATACACCAACCACTCCAATTAGGAACGAGCTACCTTTGAACTTGAAGTGTCTAATTTCTTACACCTATTGATTTCGGATTGAGCCCAAAACTTGGGCAACGTCATAATATGGTGGGAGGAGTCTGAAATTCGATCTCTAGAACTATGGAATACACCAACCACTCCAATTCGGAACAAACTGCCTTTTAACATGAATCGTCCAATTTCGTACACCTATTGATTTCGGATTGCGCGCAAAACCTTGGCAACGTCATAATATGGTGGGAGAAGTCACATGGAGAATTTTGAGTGAAATTCGATCTCTAGAACTATGGAATACACCAACCACTCCAATTAGGAACGAGCTACCTTTGAACTTGAAGTGTCTAATTTCTTACACCTATTGATTTCGGATCGAGCCCAAAACTTGGGCAACATCATAATATGGTGGGAGGAGTTATTTGGTTAATCTTGAGTGAAATCTGATCTCTAGAACTAATGAATACCCCAACCACTCCAATTCGGAACGCACTGCCTTTCAACTTGAATTGTCCAATTTCTTAAACCTATTGATTTCGGATCGTGCCCAAAACTTGGGCAACGTCATAATATAATTACAAACGAACTGCAGTTGAACTTGAATTGTCCAATCTCTTACCCCTACTGATTTCGTATTGAGCCGAAAACTTGTGCAGCACCATAATATGGTGAGAGGAGTCATTGGTGAATTTTGAGTGAAATCCGATCTCTAGAACTGTGGAATACACCAACCACTACAATTACAAACGAACTGCATTTGAACTTGAATTGTCCAATTTCTTACACCTACTGATTTTGGATCGATCCCAAAACTTTGGCAACATCTTAATATGGTGGGAGGAGTCATTTGGTGAATTTTGAGTGAAATCCGGTCGCTAGAATTTTGAGTGAAATCCGGTCGCCAATTAGAAATGAAATGATTTCTTACTCCTATTCATTTCGGATCGAGCCCAAAACTTGGCAACATCATAATATGGTGGGAGGAGTCATTTGGTGAATTTTAAGTGAAATTTGATCATTAGAACTCCCCAATACACCAACCACTCCAATTAGGAACGAACTGCCTTTCAACTTGAATTGTCCAATTTCTTACACCTATTGATTTCGGATCGTGCCCAAAACTTGGGCAACGTCATAATATAATTACAAACGAACTGCAGTTGAACTTGAATTGTCCAATCTCTTACCCCTACTGATTTCGTATTGAGCCGAAAACTTGTGCAGCACCATAATATGGTGAGAGGAGTCATTGGTGAATTTTGAGTGAAATCCGATCTCTAGAACTGTGGAATACACCAACCACTACAATTACAAACGAACTGCATTTGAACTTGAATTGTCCAATTTCTTACACCTATTGATTTCGGATCGTGCCCAAAACTTGGGCAACGTCATAATATAATTTGAACTTGAATTGTCCAATTTCTTACCCCTACTGTTTCGGATTGAGCCCAAAACTTGGGCAACATCATAAAATGGTGGGAGTAGTCATTTGGTTAATTTTGAGTGAAATCCGATCTCTAGAACTATGGAATACACCGACCACTCCAATTAGGAACTAACTACCTTTGAACTTGAATTGTCCAATTTCTTACCCCTACTGTTTCGGATTGAGCCCAAAACTTGGGCAACATCATAAAATGGTGGGAGTAGTCATTTGGTTAATTTTGAGTGAAATCCGATCTTTAGCACTTCCCAATACACCAACCACTCCAATTAGGAACAAACTTCCATTAAACTTGAATTGTCCAATTTCTTACACCTATTGATTTCGGATCGAGCCTAAAACTTGGGCAACATCCTAATATGGGGGGAGGATTCATTTGGTTAATTTTGAGTGAATTCCGATCTCTAGAGCTATGGAATACACCACCACTCCAATTCGGAATGAATTGCTTTGAACTTGAATTGTCCAATTTCTTACACCTACCGATTTTGGATTGAGCGCAAAACTTCGGCAACATCATAATATGATGGGAGGAGTCACTTGTGGAATTTTGAGTGATATCCGTTCTCCAGAACTATGGAATACACCAACCTCTCCAATTCGGAACAAACTGCCTTTTAACATGAATCGTCCAATTTCTTACACCTATTGATTTCAGATTGAGCGCAAAACTTCGGCAACGTCATAATATGGTGCGAGGAGTCACATGGTTAATTTTGAGTGAATTACGATCTCTAGAGCTACGGAATACACCACCACTCCAATTCGGAACGAACTGCCTTTGAACTTGAATTGTCCAATTTCTTACCCCTATTGATTTCGGATCGAGGCCGAAACTTGGGAAACATCAGAATACGTTGGGTAGGGTCACTTGGTGAATTTTGAGTGAAATCCGATCTCTAGGACTATGGAATACCCCAACCACTCCAATTCGGAACGCACTGCCTTTGAACTTGAATTGTCCAATTTCTTACACCTATTGATTTCGGATTGAGCCCAAAACTTGGGCAACAACGTAATATGGTGGGAGGTGTCATTTGTTGAATTTTGAGTGAAATCCGATCCCTCGAACTATGAAATACGCCAACCACTCCAGTTTGGAACGAACTGCCTTTGAACTTGAATTCTCCAATTTCTTACACCTATTGATTTTGGATCGAGACCAAAACTTGGGCACATCAAAATATGGTGTGAGGAGTCTTTTGGTGAATTTTGAGTGCAATCCGATCTCTAGAACTATGGAATACACCAACCACTCCAATTAGGAATGAACTACCTTTGAACTTGAATGGACCAATTTCTTACACCTATTGATTTTGTATCGAGCCCAAAACTTGGGCAACATCGTAATATGGTGGGAGGAGTCATTTGGTTAATTTTGAGTGAAATCAGATCTCTAGAACAATGGAATACACCAACCACTCGAATTAGGAACGAACTTCCTTTGAACTGGAATTGTCCAATTTCTTACACCTATTGATTTCGAATCGAGCCCAAAACTTGGGCAACATCATAATATGGTGGGAGGAGTTATTTGGTTTTTTTTGAGTGAAATCCAATCTCTAGAACAACCCAATACACCAACCACCCCAATTAGGAACGAACTACCTCTAAACTTGAATTGTCCAATTTCTTAAACCTATTGATTTCGGATCGAGCCCAAAACTTGGCCAACATCATAATATCGTGGCAGGAGTCATTTGGTGAATTTTGAGTGAAATCCGATCACTAGAACTATGGAATACACCAACCACCCCAATCCGGAACGAACTGCCTTTGAACTGGAATTGTCCAATTTCTTACACCTATTGATTTCGAATCGAGCTCAAAACCTGGGCAACATCATAATATGGTGGGAGGAGTCATTTGGTTAATTCTGAGTGAAATCTGTTCTCTAGAACAACCCAATACACCAACCACCCCAATTAGGAACGAACTGCCTCTAAACTTGAATTGTCTAATTTTTTAAACCTATTGATTTTGGATCGAGCCCAGAACTTGGGAAACATCATAATATCGTGGCACGAGTCATATGGTGAATTTTGAGTGAAATCCGGTCTCTAGAACTATGGAATACACCAACCACTCCAATTAGGACCGAACTGCGTTTAAACTTGAATTGTCCAATTTCTTAAACCTATTGATTTCGGATCGAGCCCAAAACTTGGGCAACATCATAATATGGTGGGCGGAGTCATTTGGTTAATTTTGAGTGAAATCCGATCACTAGAACTACGGAATTCACCAACCACTCCAATTTGGAACGAACTGCGTTTGAACTTGAATTGGCCAATTTCTTAAACCTGTTGATTTCGGATCGAGCCCAAAACTTGGGGCTCATCATAATATGGTGGGAGGAGTCATTTGGTTAATTTTGAGTGAAATCCGATTACTAGAACTACCCAATACACTAGCCACCCCAACTTGGAACGAACTGCTTTGGAACTTGAATTGTCCAATTTCCTACACCTATTGATTTCGGATGGAGCCCAAAACTTGGGAAACATCATAATATGGTGGGACGAGTCATTTGGTTAATTTTGAGTGAAATCCGATCTCCAGCACTTCCCAATACCGCAACCACTCCAATTAGTAACGAACTGCCTTTAAACTTGAATTGTCCAATTTCTTAAACCTGTTGATTTCGGATCGAGCCCAAAACTTGGGCAACATTATAATATGGTGGTAGGAGTCATTTGCTTAATTTTGAGTGAAATCTGTTCTCTAGAACAACCCAATACACCAACCACTCCAATTAGGAACGAACTGCCTGTGAACTTGAATTGTCCAATTTCTTTCACCTATTGATTTTGGATCGAGCCCAAAACTTGGGCAACATCATAATATGGTGGGTAGAGTCACTTGGTGAATTTTGAGTGAAATCCGTTCTATAGAACTATGGAATACAGCAACCACTCCAATTCGGAACGAACTGCCTTTGAACTTGAATTGTCCAATTTCTTACACCTAATGATTTCGGATTGAGCGCAAAACTTCGGCAACATCATAATATGGTGGGACGAGTCGCTTGGTGAATTTTGAGTGAAATCCGATCTCTAGAACTGTGGAATACACCAACCACTCCAATTCGGAATGCACTGCCTTTGAACTTGAATTGTCCAATTTCTTACACCTATTGACTTCGGATCGAGCACAAAACATGGGAAACGACATAATATGGTGGGAAGAGTCATTTGGTGAATTTTAAGTGAAATCCTATCGCTAGAACTTCCCAATACCCAAACCACTCCGATTTGGAACGAACTGCCATTGAACTTAAATTGTCCAATTTCTTACACCTATTGATTTCGGATCGTGCCCAAAACATGGGCAACAACATAATATGGTGGACAGAGTCATTTGGACAATACCAACCACTCCAATTAGGAACGAGCTACCTTTGAACTTGAAGTGTCTAATTTCTTACACCTATTGATTTCGGATTGAGCCCAAAACTTGGGCAACGTCATAATATGGTGGGAGGAGTCATTTGGTTAATCTTGAGTGAAATCTGATCTCTAGAACTATGGAATACCCCAACCACTCCAATTCGGAACGCACTGTATTTGAACTTGAATTGTCCAATTTCTTACACCTATTGATTTCGGATCGAGCCCAAAACTTGGGCAATGTCATAATATGGTGCGAGGAGTCACTTGTGGAATTTTGAGAGATATCCGTTCTCCAGAACTGTGGAATACCCCAACCACTCCAATTCGGAACAAACTGCCTTTTAACATGAATCGTCCAATTTCTTACACCTATTGATTTCGGATTGAGCGCAAAACCTCGGCAACGTCATAATATGGTGGGAGGAGTCACATGGAGAATTTTGAGTGAAATTCGATCTCTAGAACTATGGAATACACCAACCACTCCAATTAGGAACGAGCTACCTTTGAACTTGAAGTCTCTAATTTCTTACACCTATTGATTTCGGATTGAGCCCAAAACTTGGGCAACATTATAACATGGTGGGAGGTGTCATTTCGTTAATTTTGAGTGAAATCCGATCTCTAGAACTATGGAATACACCGACCACTCCAATTAGGAACTAACTGCCTTTGAACTTGAATTGTCCAATTTCTTACCCCTACTGTTTCGGATTGAGCCCAAAACTTGGGCAACATCATAAAATGGTGGGGGTAGTCATTTGGTTAATTTTGAGTGAAATCCGATCTTTAGCACTTCCCAATACACCAACCACTCCAATTAGGAACAAACTGCCTTTAAACTTGAATTGTCCAATTTCTTACACCTATTGATTTCGGATCGAGCCTAAAACTTGGGCAACATCCTAATATGGTGGGAGGGTTCATTTGGTTAATTTTGATTGAATTCCGATCTCTAGAGCTATGGAATACACCACCACTCCAGTTCGGAATGAATTGCCTTTGAACTTGAATTGTCCAATTTCTTACACCTACTGATTTTGGATTGAGCGCAAAACTTCGGCAACATCATAATATGATGGGAGGAGTCACTTGTGGAATTTTGAGTGATATCCGTTCTCCAGAACTATGGAATACACCAACCTCTCCAATTCGGAACAAACTGCCTTTTAACATGAATCGTCCAATTTCTTACACCTATTGATTTCGGATTGAGCGCAAAACTTCGGCAACGTCATAATATGGTGGGAGGAGTCACATGGTTAATTTTGAGTGAATTCCGATCACTAGAGCTATGGAATACACCACCACTCCAATTCGGAACGAACTGCCTTTGAACTTGAATTGTCCAATTTCTTACCCCTATTGATTTCGGATCGAGCCCGAAACTTGGGAAACATCATAATACGTTGGGTAGGTCACTTGGTGAATTTTGAGTGAAATCCAATCTCTAGGACTATGGAATACCCCAACCACTCCAATTCGGAACGCACTGCCTTTGAACTTGAATTGTCCAATTTCTTAAACCTATTGATTTTGGATCGAGACCAAAACTTGGGCAACATCAAAATATGGTGTGAGGAGACTTTTGGTGAATTTTGAGTGCAATCCGATCTCTAGAACAATGGAATACACCAACCACTCCAGTTAGGAACGAACTACCTTTAAACTTGAATTGTCCAATTTCTTACACCTATTGATTTTGGACCGAGACCAAAAGTTGGGCAACATCACAATATGGTGAGAGGAGTCATTTGGTGAATTTTGAGTGAAATCCGATCTCTAGAACTATGGAATACACCAACCACTCCAATTAGGAATGAACTGCCTTTGAACTTGAATGGACCAATTTCTTACACCTATTGATTTTGAATCGAGCCCAAAACTTGGGCAACATCGTAATATGGTGGGAGGAGTCATTTGGTTAATTTTGAGTGAAATCCGATCAATAAAACTATGGAATACACCAACCACTCCCATCCGGAACGAACTGCCTTTGAACTTGAATTGTCCAATTTCTTACACCTATTGATTTTGGATCGAGCCCAAAATTTGGGCAACATTATAATATGGTGCAAGGAGTCATTTGGTGAATTTTGAGTGAAATCAGATCTCTAGAACAATGGAATACACCAACCACTCCAATTAGGAACGAAGTGCCTTCGAACTTGAATTGACCAATTTCTTATATCTACTGATTTCGAATCGAGCCGAAAACTTGGGCAACATCATAGTATGGTGGGAGGAGTCATTTGGTTAATTTTAAGTGAAATCTGATATCTAGCACTTCCGAATACACCAACAACTACAATTAGGAATGAACTGGCTTTAAACTTGAATTGTCCATTTTCTTCCCTCTATTGATTTCGGATCGAGCCCAAAACTTGGGCAACGTCATAATATGGAGGGCGGAGTCATTTGGTTAATTTTGAGTGACATCCGATCTCTAGAACTACGGAATACACCCACCACTCCAATTAGGAACGAACTGCATTTGAACTTGAATTGTCCAATTTCCTACACCTATCGATTTTGGATTGGGACCAAAACATGGGAAACATCATAATATGGTGTGACGAGTCATTTTGTGAATTTGTAGTGAAATCCGATCTCCAGAACTATGGAATACACCAACCGCTCCAATTAGGAATGAACTGCCTTTCCAATTGAATTGTCCAATTTCTTACACCTATTGATTTTGGATCGAGCCCAAAATTTGGGCAACATCATAATATGGTGTGAGGAGTCACTTGGTGAATTTTGAGTAAAATCCTATCTCTAGAACAATGGAATACACCAACCACTCCAATTACGAACGAACTGCCTTTGAACTTGAATTGACAAATTTCTTACACCTATTGATTGCGGATCGAACCCAAAACTTGGGCAACATCGTAATATGGTGGTAGGAGTCATTTGGTTCATTTTGAGTGAAATCCGATCTGTAGCACTTCCCAATACACCAACCACTCCAATTAGGAACGAACTGCCTTTACACTTGAATTGTCCAATTTGTTACACCTATTGATTTCGGATTGAGCCCAAAACTTGGGCAACATCATAATATGGTGTGAGGAGTCATTTGGTGAATTTTGAGTGAAATCTGATCTTTAGAACTGTGGAATACACCAACCACTCCAATTCGGAACGAACTTCCTTTGAACTTGAATTCACCACTTCCTTGCACCTATTGATTTCGAATCGAGCCCAAAACTTGGGCAACATCATAATATGGTGGGGGGAGTCATTTGGTTGATTTTGAGTGAAATCCGATCTCTAAAACTAAGGAATACACCAACCACTCCAATTCGGAACGAATCGCCTTCGTACAGGAATTGTCCAATTTCTTACTCCTATTGATTTCGAATCGAGCCCAAAACTTGGGCAACATCATAATATGGTGTGAGGAGTCATTTGGTTAATTCTGAGTGAAATCCGATCTCTAGAACTATGGAATACACCAACCACTCCAATTAGGAACGACCTGCCTTTGAACTTCTATTGACCACTTCCATGCACCTATTGATTTCGAATCGAGCCCAAAACTTGGGCAACATCATTGTATGGTTGGAGGAGTCATTTGGTTAATTTTGAGTGAAATCTGATCTCCAGAACTATGGAATACACCAACCACTCCAATTCGGAACGAACTGCCTTTGAACTTGAATTGTCCACTTTCTTACACCTATTGATTTAGAATCAAGCCCAAAACTTGGGCAACATCATAATATGGTGGGAGGAGTCATTTGGTGAGTTTTGAGTGAAATCCGATCTCTAGAACTATGGAATACACCAACCACTCCAATTCGGAACGAACTGCCTTTGAACTGGAATTGTCCAATTTCTTACACCTATTGATTGCGAATCGAGCCCAAAACTTGGGCAACATTATAATATGGTGGGAGGAGTCATTTGGTTAATTTTGAGTGAAATCCAATCTCTAGAACAATCCAATACTCCAACCACCCCAATTTGGAACGAACTGCCTCTAAACTTGAATTGTCCAATTTCTTAAACCTATTGATTTCGGATCGAGCCCAAAACTTGGGCACCAACATAATATCGTGGGAGGAGTCATTTGGTGAATTTTGAGTTAAATCCGGTCTCTAGAACTTTGGAATACACCAACCACTCCAATTAGGAACGAACTACCTTTAAACTTGAATTGTCCCATTTCTTAAACCTATTGATTTCGGATCGAGCCCAAAACTTGGGCAACGTCGTAATATGGTGGGAGGAGTCATTTGGGTAATTTTGAGTGAAATCTGGTCGGTAGAACTACCCAATACACAAACCACTCCAATTAGGAACGAACTGCTTTCGAACTGGAATTTTCCAATTTCTTACACCTATTGATTTTGGAGCGAGCCCAAAACCTGGGCAAAATCATAATATGGTGGGAGGAGTCATTTGGTGAATTTTGAGTGAAATCCTATCTCTAGAACTAAGGAATACACCAACAACTACAATTAGGAACGAACTGCCTTTAAACTTGAATTGTCCAATTTCTTAAATCTATTGATTTCGGATCGAGCCCAAAACTTGGGCAACATCATAATATGGTGTG
>NW_018921372.1:203973-231066 GCF_002207925.1 Prunus avium
CTTGATCGGGTTCTGAGCTTCTGGCCGTGGAGATGCATTTATGGCCTGGATAGCTGGTGAACCAATATCTCAGGCTGTCAGAATTCTTGTGAGAATGTCCACGTCTAATCACTCTGATTCTCATCACCAAATCCTGACTCCAGTCACTTCCCACCTTCCCTCATGCATTAAATGCTTATTTGTGGCCAGTGGGTTTGCTGCATTAAACAGGCACTACTTCATTAAATGAAGCCTGGGACCCTGTTGTCACGTGATGATTTGCCTTTAATGCTTTGGCCGGAATTTGCCTGGCCTCAGCCTCGGCCTGTGCTTGAGGCCGAGATGATCATGCCTTAGCATTTCTTCTTTTGTCTTCAGGAGGGCGAACTACCCTGGCGAAACGCTGCGTTTCAGCCTTTACGAACAAGTGCCAGGGCCGAGAGAAAGGGCTCCTTCGGCCAACTTATGGCCGTGATTTACTAGGCACAAACAACACCAACCACTCCAATTTGGAACGAACTGCCTTTGAACTTGAGTTGTCCAATTTCTTACACCTATTGATTTGGGATCGAGCCCAGAACTTGGGCAACATCCTAATGTGGTGGGAGGAGTCATTTGGGGAAGTTTGAGTGAAACCCGATCTCTAGAACTTCCCAATACACTAACCGCTCCAACTTGGAACGAACTGCCTTTGAACTTGAATTGTCCAATTTCTTACCCCAATTGATTTCGTATCGAGCCCAAAACTTGGGGAACATCATAATGTGGTGGGGGGAGTCATTTGGTTAAGTTTGAGGGAAATCATATCTCTATAACAATGGAATATACCAACCGCCCCAATTTGGAACGAACTGACTTTGAACTTGAATTGTCCAATTTCTTATACCTATTGATTTTGGATCGAGCCAAAAACTTGGGCAACATCATAATCTGGTGGGAGGTGTCATTTGGTGAATTTTGACTGAAATCTGATTGCAAGAACTGCCGAAACTTGGGCAACATCATAATATGGTGGGAGGAGTCATTTGGGGAATTTTGAGTGAAATCCGATCTCTAGAACTATGGAATACACCAACCACTCCAATTGGGAACGAACTGCCATCGAACTTAAATTGTCCATTTTCTTTCCCCTATTGAGTTCGGATCGATCCCAAAACTTAGGCACCATCGTAAGATGGTGGGAGGAGTCAATTGGTGAATTTTGAGTGAAATCCCATCACTAGAACCACCTAATACACCAACCACTCCAATTAGGAACGAGCTGCAATTGAACTTAAGTTTGAGTAAAATCCGATCCCTAGAACTGTGGAATACACCAACCACTCCAATTAGGAACGGACTGCCTTTGAACATGAATTGTCCAATTTCTTACACCTATTGATTTCGGATCGAGCCCAAAACTTGGACAACATCAGAATATGGTCGGAGGAGTCATTTGGTCAAGTTTGAGTGAAATCCGATCTCTAGAACTATAGAATACACCAACCACTCCAATTAGGAACGAACTGCCTTTGAACTTGAATTTCCAATTTCTTACACCAATTGATTTCGTATCGAGCCCAAAACTTGGGCAACATCAGAATATGGTCGGTGGAGTCATTTGGTTAAGTTTGAGTGAAATCCGATCTCTAGAACTATGGAATACACCAACCACTCCAATTAGGAACGAACTGCCTTTATACTTGAATTGTCCAATTTCTTCGACCTACTGATTTCGCATCGAGCCAAAAACTTGTACAACATCATAATATGGTGGGAGGAGTCATTCGATGAATTTTGAGTGAAATCCGATATCTAGAAGTACGGAATACGGCAACCACTCCATTTAGGAATGAACTGCCTTTGAACTTGAATTGCCGGATTTCTTACACCTATTGATTTCGGATCGTGCCCAAAACATGGGCAACATCATAATATGGTCGGAGTAGTCATTTGGAACGGTGGGAGGAATCGTTTGGTGAATTTTGAGTGAAACCCGATCTCTTGAACTACCCAATACACCAACCACTTTAATTAGGAACGAACTGCGTTTGAACTTGAATTGTCCAATTTCTTACACCTATTGATTTCGGATCGAGCCCAAAACTTGGGCAACATCATAATATGGTGGGAGTAGTCATTTGGTTAAGTTTGAATGAAATCCGATCTCTTGAACTACCCAATACACCAACCTATCCAATTAGGAACGAACTGCCTTTGAACTTGAATTGTCCAATTTCTTACGCTCGTTGATTTCAGATCGAGCCCAAAACTTGGGCAACATCATAATACGGTGGGAGGAGTCATTTGGTTAAGTGTGAGTGAAATCCGATCTCTAGAACTATGGAATATACCAACCCCTCCAATTAGGAACGAACAGCCTTTGAACATCAATTGTCCAATTTCTTACACCTATTGACTTCAGATCGAGCCCAAAACTTGGGCAACATCATAATGTGGTGGAAGGAGTCATTTGGATAAGTTTGAGTGAAACCCCATCAGTAGAACTGTGGAATACACCAACCACTCCAATTAGGAACAAACAGACTTCGAAATTGAATTGTCGAATTTCTTAAACCTATTGATTTCGGATCGAGCCGAAAACTTGGGCGACATCATAATATAGTGGGAGGTGTCATTTGGTGAATTTTGAGTGAAATCCGATCTCTACAACTATGGAATACACCAACAACTCCAATTAGGAACATACTGCCTTTGAACATGACTTGTCCAATTTCTTACTCCTATTGATTTCGAATCGAGCACAATACTTGGGCAACATCGTAATATTGTGGGAGGAGTCATTTGATGAATTTTGAGTGAAATCCGATCGCTTGAACTACCCAATACACCAACCACTACAATTAGGAACGAACTGCCTTTGAAATTGAATTGTCCAATTTCTTACACCTTTTGATTTCGGATCGATCCCAAAACAAGGGCAAAACCATAATATGGTGGGTGGAGTCATTTGGTGAATTTTGAGTGAAATCTGATCGCTAGAACTACCTAATACACCAACCACTCCAATTAGGAATGAACTGCCTTTCAACTTGAATTGTCCAATTTCTTACACCTATTGATTTCGGATTGAGCCCAAAACTTGGGCAACAACAGAAAATGGTCAGAGGAGTCATTTGGTTAAGTTTGAGTGAAATCCGATCTCCAGAACTGTGGAATACACCAACCACTCCAATTAGGAACGAACTGCCTTTGAACTTATATTGTGTAATTTCTTACACCTATTGATTTCGGATCGAGCCCAAAACTTGGGCAACATCGTAATATGGCGGGAGGAGTCATTTGGTTAATTTGGAGTGAAACCCGATCTCTAGAACTACCCAATACACTAACCACTCCAACTTGGAACGAACTGCCTTTGACCTTGAATTGTCGAATTTCTTATACCTATTGATTTCGGATCGAGCCAAAAACTTGGGCAACATCAAAATATGGTGGGAGGAGTCATTTGGTGAATTTCGACTAAAATCCGATTGCAAGAACTGCCCAATACACCAAGCACTCCAATTGATTTCGGATCGTGCCCAAAGCATGGACCATAGCATAATATGGTGGGAGGAATCATTTGGGGAATTTTGAGTAAAATCCGATCTCTAGAACTATGGAATACACCAACCACTCCAATTGGGAACGAACTGCCATCGAACTTAAATTGTCCAATTTCTTACCCCTATTGATTTCGGATCGATCCCAAAACTTGGGCACCATCGTAAGATGGTGGGAGGAGTCAATTGGTGAATTTGTAATGAAATCCCATCACTGGAACTGTGTAATACACCAACCACTCCAATTAGGAACGAACTGCCTTTGAACTTCTATTGTCCAATTTCTTACACCTATTGATTTCAGATCGTGCCCAAAGCATGGACCATAGCATAATATGGTGGGAGGAATCATTTGGGGAATTTTGAGTGAAATCCGATCTCTAGAACTGTGGAATACACCAACCACTACAATTAGGAACGAACTGCCTATGAACTTGAAGTGTCCAATTTCATACACGTATTGATTTTGGATCGAGCCCAAAACATGGGCAATGTCATAATATGGTGGGAGGAATCATTTGGTGAATTTTGAGTGAAACCCGATCTCTAGAACTACCCAATACACCAACCACTCCAATTAGGAACGAACTGCTTTTGAACTTGAATTGTCCTATTTCTTACACCTATTGATTTCGGAACAAGCCCAAAACATCGGCAACATCATAATATGGAGGGAGGAGTCATTTGGTGTATTTTGAGTGAAATCCGATATCTAGAACTACCCACTTCACCAACCACTCCCATTAGGAACGAACTGCCTTTGAACCTGAATTGTCCAATTTCTTCCCCCTATTGATTTCGGATCGAGCCCAAAACATGGGCAACGTCATAATATGGTGGGAGGAATCACTTGGTGAATTTTCAGTGAAACCCGATCTCTAGAACTACCCAATACACCAACTACTCCAATTAGGAACGAACTGCCATTGAACTTGTCCAATTTCTAACACCTATTGGTTTCGGATCGAGCCCGAAACTTGGGCAACATCATAATGTGGTGGGAGGAGTCATCTGGTTAATTTTGAGTGAAACCCAATCTCTAGAACTACCCAATACACCAACTACTCCAATTAGGAACGAACTGCCTTTCAACTTGAATTGTCCAATTTCGTACACCTATTGATTTCGGATCAAGCCCAAAACTTGGGCAACATCATAATATGGTGGGAGGCGTCATTTGCTGAATTTTGAGTGAAATCCGATTGCTAGAACTACCCAATACACCAGCTACTCCAAGTAGGAACGAACTGCCTTTGAACTTGAATTGTCCAATTTCTTACACCTATTGATTTTGGATCGAGCCCAAAACTTGGGCAACATCATAATATGGTGGGAGGAATCATTTGGGGAATTTTGAGTGAAATGCGATCGCTAGAACTATGGAATACACCAACCACTACAATTAGGAACGATCTGCCTTCGAACTTGAATTGTCCAATTTCTTTAACCTATTGATTTCCGATGGAGCCCAAAACTTGAGCGACATCATAACATGGTGGGGGTAGTCATTTGGTGAATTTTGAGTGAAATCAAATCTCTAGAACTATGGAATGCAAAAACAATTCCAATTACGAACGAACTTCCTTCGAACTTGAATTGTCCAATTTCTGATCGAGCACCAAAGTTGGGCAACATCATAATATTGTTGCAGGAGTCATTTGGTGAATTTTGAGTGAAATCCGATCGCTAGAACTACCCAATACACCAACCACTCCCGTGAGGAACGAACTGCCTTTGAACTTGAATTGTCCAATTTCTTACAACTATTGATTTCGGATCGAGCCCAAAACTTAGGCAACATCATAATACGGTGGGTGGAGTCATTTGTTGAATTTTGAGTGAAATCTGATCTCTAGAACTATGCAATACACGAACCACTCCAATTAGGAACGAACTGCCTTTGAACTTGAATTGTCCAATTTCTTACCCCTATTGATTTTGTATCGAGCCCAAAACTTGGGCAACATCATAATACGATGGGGGGAGTCATTAAGTGAATTTTTGGTGAAATCCGATCGGTAGAACTGTGGAATACACCAATCACTCCAATTTGGAACGAATTGACTTTGAACTTGAATTGTCCAATTTCTTAAACCTATTGATTTCGGATCGAGCCAAAAACATGGGCAACATAATAATATAATGGGAGTTGCCATTTGGTGAATTTTGACTGAAATCCGACTGCAAGAACTGCCCAATACACCAACCACACCAATTAGGAACGAACTGCCTTTGAACTTGAATTGTCCTATTTCTTACACCTATTGATTTCGGATCGAGCCCAAAACCTGGGCAACATCATAATATGATTTCAGATCGAGCCCAAAACCTGAGCCCAAAACCTGTGCCCACCATATTGACCACCAAATTCGCCAACATAGTTGTGCCCACCATATTGGCAACCAAATTGACTACTTGAGCCATATTGGTTGTTAGGCCCACCTTGATAGGTAAAATTATATTGGCCATAGTGTTGGCCAATGGATTGGCTATTCGAGCCATAAGAATCATAGCCGTTGTAGTTCATCGGCTGATAGGAATGTTGCCATTCCTTTCGGTCGCTCATATAGTGTTACCAAGCCCCGAATTTGGGCTTGAAAGGAATGTGAGTAGATGGATGTGTTGCGTCCGAGATTTGACTTTAATCAAATGATTGTTCGGCCGAGCAAGGAACCTCCTCACGGCCTAGGTTCTTTCACTACCTTGGGATCAAGGCTTTATGTGAGCGGTCAAATGATGTGGAGTGGGTTGGAGATGAAGATTGAAGGTGAAACGTAATGAAACGAAGAATAAGTGCGTAAAGTAAAGGTGCTTAAACTTAAATATAATTTAAAGAAAAATGCGTAAAGTAAAGTGCGAAAGATAAATAACGTAAAGACGAGAATTAAAGTGCGATAAAATGAATTAAAGCAATAAATAAAGCAAGAACGAAATGAAAGCGTTAAGAACGATAAAGTAAAATGAACTTGAAATTAAACTTAATTGAAGTGCGATAACAATGAAAAGTAAAGCAATTGAAATCAGAAATATAAACTTACACTAGAAAAATGAAGAACTCACTATACTAGGTGCTTAAAAAATAAAATCCTAAGTCTAGGAAAAAAAAAGTGCAAGACGAAAGATAGGTTTGTCTGTTTGATGTTGTGTCCCTTCTGTCTTCGTCTGGGGAGGTTTATATAGGGCTTCCGTCAGCCCATGGGCTGGCCATTGAATGGCCAAATGTCAACTCTTTTAAAAATCTTTCCTTTTGAGGCCCCTTGAATCCGTGGGATTACATTGGTTGAAATATTCTGATTGCTTGATTCTCTCTTGTTTTGGAATATTATGAATTATCATCAATCTCCTTGATTTGTTTCCTTGTGAGGCCTCCATCACATGCACACTAACCTCGAAAGTGCTCGACCATATTTTTGAGAAGGCACCATGGCCTTTGAAGAAAAGACCTCGGCCACCTTTTTGAGAAAGTACTTCAGCAGCTATGAATTCTTGGCCGCTAGGAATTCTAGGCCGCTAGGAAATCTCGGCCGCTAGGAATTTCGCCCGCTAGGAATCTCGGCCGCTAGGAATTCTCGGCCGCTAGGAATCTCGCCCGCTAGGAAATCTCGCCCGCTAGGAATTCTCGCCCGCTAGGAATCTCGCCCGCTAGGAATTCTCGCCCGCTACGAAATCTCGACCGCTAGAAATTCTCGCCCGCTAGGAATTTCGCCCGTTAGGAAATCTCGCCCGCTAAGAATTTCGTCCGCTAGGAATTCTCGCCCGCTAGGAATCTCGCCCGCTATTCTTCCATAACCCAGCCACGCCAACGTGTAGCCTAGCGGCCCAAACTCTAGAAGCCTCGGCCGTAACTTTGCAAGACCTCGAGAGCTTCAGGCTCGGCTGCAATTCCAAGAGCCTAATTTCATC
Organism: Prunus avium; assembly: GCF_002207925.1. The sequence goes on from NW_018921372.1 coordinate 211,401, forward strand.
CGTACCAAGCCCCATTCGGCCCAACTTCGTAGTTGAGAAGCCCGACCGCTATTATTCTTGTGCCCAGCCAATTCTCGTGCTCTGGTTAGGTGGATTTCTACCACCCCTAAACAATTTCGAATCGAGCCCAAAACTTGGGCAACATAATAATATTGAGGGAGGACTCATTTGGTGAATTTTGAGTGAAATCCGATCTCAAGAACAATGGAAAACACCAACCACTCCAATTAGGAACGAACTGCCTTTGAACTTCAATTGTCCAATTTCTTACACCTATTGATTTCAGATCGAGCCGAAAACTTGGGCAACATCATAATATGGTGGCAGGAGTCATTTGGTTAATTTTGAGAGAAATCCGATCTCTAGAACTGTGGAATACACCAACCACTTCAATTAGGAACGAACTGCCTTTGAACTTGAATTGTCCAATTTCTTGCGCCTATTGATTTCGGATCGAGCCCAAAACTTGGAAAACACCATAATATGGTGGGAGGAGTCTTTTGGTGAATTTTGAGTGAAATCCGATCTCTAGAACTATGAAATACACCATTCACTCCACTTAGGAACGAACTGCCTTTGAACTTGAATTGTCCAATTTCTTACACCAATTGATTTCAAATCGAGCCCAAAACTTGGGCAACAAAATAATATGATGGGAGGAGTCATTTGGTTAAGTTTGTGTGAATCCGATCTTTAGAACTACCCAATACACCAACCACTCCAATTAGGAACGAACTGCCTTCAAACCTCAATTGTCCAATTTCTTAAAACTATTGATTTCGAATCGAGCCCAAAAATTGGGCAATATAATAATATTGTGGGAGGACTCATTTGGTGAATTTTGAGTGAAATCCGATCTCAAGAAGTATGGAAAACACCAACCACTCCAATTAGGAACGAACTGCCTTTGAACTTGAATTGTCCAAATCCTTCCGCCTATTGATTTCGGATCATGCCTAAAACTTGGGCAACATCATAATATGGTGGGAGGAGTCATTTGGTTAATTTTGAGTGAAATCCGATCTCTAGGACTATGGAATACACCAACCACTCCAATTAGGAACGAATTGCCTTTGAACTTGAATTGTCCAATGTCTTCGGCCTATTGATTTCGGATCGAGCCCAAAACTTGGGCAACATCCTAATATGGTGGGAGGAGTCATTTGGTGAATTTGAGTGAAATCCGATCTCTAGAACTATGGAATGTACCAACCACTCCAATTAGGAACGAACTGCCTTTGAACTTGAATTGTCCAATTTCTTACACCAATTGATTTCATATCGAGCCCAAAACCTGGGAAGCATCATAATATGGTGGAAGGAGTCATTTTGGTGAATTTTGAGTGAAATGCGATCTCCAGAACTAACCAATACATCAACCACACCAATTCGGAACGAACTGCTTTTGAACTTGAATTGTCCAATTTCTTACACCTATTGATTTTGGATCGAGCCCAAAACTTGGGCAACATCATAATATGGTGGAAGGAGTCATTTGGTGAATTTTGAGTGAAATCCGATCTCTAGAACTATGGAAAACACCAACCACTCCAATTAGGAACGAATTGCCTTTGAACTTCAATTGTCCAATTTCTTGCACATATTGATTTCGGATCGAGCCGAAAACTGGGGCAACATCATAATATGGTTGGAGGAGTCATATGGTTAATTTTGAGTGAAATCCGATCTCTAGAACTGTGGAATACACCAACCATTCCGATTAGGAACGAACTGCCTTTGAACTTGAATTGTCCAATTTCTTCCGCCTATTGATTTCGGATCGAGCCCAAAACTTGGGCAACATCTTAATATGGAGGGAGGAGTCATTTGGTTAATTTTGGGTGAAATCTGATCTCTAGAACTACCGAATACACCAACCACTCCAATTAGGAACGAACTGCTTTTGAACTTGAATTGACCAATTTCTAACACCTAATGATTTCGGATCGACCCAAAACTTGGGCAACGTCAGAATATGGTGGGAGGATTCATTTGGTTAAGTTTGAGTGAAATCTGATCTCTAGAACAATGGAATACACCAACCACTCCAATTAGAAACGAACTGCCTTCGATTTTGAATTCTCCAATTTCTTAAACTTATGGATTTCGGATCGAGCAAAACTTGGGCAACATCATAATATGGTGGTAGGAGTCGTTTGGTGATTTTTGAGTGAATTCCGATCGCTAGAACTACCGAATACGCCAACCACTCCACCAAGGGACGAACTGCCTTTGAACTTGAATTGTCCAACTTCTTACACCAATTGATTTCGGATCGATCCCAAAACTTCGGCAACATCATAATATGGTGGGAAGAGTCATTTGGTGAATTTTGACAGTTTTAGTCAAGGAGATCACGTGTGGCACGACGATGTGTTGGAAGTCAGCGGACGGTGGGAGGGCGACGTTGGTGATGGTCCACTTGTTCCCATCACCTATTGTAACGGTACGTCTTTTTGCGATTTTTTATCTACTCTCTTTTATTTGAATTTCTTGAAGTGTGGCTGACTAACTTCTGTCTTCTACTTGTAGTGAGTGACATTAGCAAGAAATTGAAGCTCGGGCCTGACATGGCTAAGGTCTGCCGTGCTTTGAATATCCCTCAAAGTTTCGCGACTGGCGTTGGTTATTGAGCGAGTATCGGGAGGAAAACGGTGGACTACCCCCTGCCGAGGATGTCGAGAGATGGAAGCAGAATGGTCTGGAAAGCATAATGGTCTGGACCTTGATGATCTACCGGTTGGACAAGAGGAGTGCTCTGATGAACCCCCATCAAAGAGGTTAAGTCACGGGCGAGGAATGCGTCAACTGCAAGGGTCAAACATCTTGTTGGTGCAGACAACAAGAAGATTGGTGGTATGCACAACATTAGGGATGTTCCCCTTAAGCCTCTTGCTGATGAGTTTGGAGATCGTGATCTGCTCCGTGAAATAGTCCGTGCGTGATCTAGTTTACCTGTTGAGAGGCAAAGAGATGCAGATGTTCCTATCCGGAGTTCGGGTCGTTTGCACTAGTCACGAGCAGTCAAGCGTGGAGTTGATTCGTCGTTTCCAATTCCTTTGGAAGTGAGGTTGGCAGAGGCTAAGAAAGCAAGAGAGTCATCTGCTCGGGCGAAAGGTTCTTTTGCAACGTCAGCGGCTGATCTCCAGGTGGACAAGTCCAGCCCTGCAAGGGATGCAGGAGTGTCTGATCTGCTCAAGACGCACTTTCTATCAAGTCCATCCGCTTGTGCTGGGCTGGTTGATCAAATCCGTCAGGCTGGTGATCTTGGTACCTTTTCAAGTCTTTCCTTGGAAAAACAAAGGGAAGCAACATTTCATCTGCTTCAAAAAGGAGTTGTTTTTGCTGCTGAGACCATTCGGAATTCGTCTGTTGTTGCCCCCTCTTCTTCTCAGCTCAGTGAGTTAGAGAAGAAGAATGCCGAGCTAGTTTGCAAGCTTTCTGCCGAGCAGGCCCGCTACGAGAAGAAGACGTCTGATTTGAGGGCGATGATATCCGAGTTGAAGAGTTCCCTTGCTGAGAAGAATTCCGAGCTTAACTCTTCTGCTGCTGACTTGGCTAGTCGGAAAGATGCTTACTTCCATCTTGAGCGCAAGAATGCCGACATCTCTCACAGCTATGACAAGTTTTTGGCTAGATTTCGCGCCTATCACGAGTCTGCTGAAGAATCCAAGTCCGAAGCTACCGTGGATGCGTACAAGCTGGGCTACCTGGACTGCACAAATGGAAAAGATCCATTCTTTGCCATTGGAGATGAAGACATTGAGATGCTTTGTTCTGGGCAGGTTAATGCTGTGGACATGGAAGGAGTTGAAGAGTAGGTGGTTGAAGAGGCGGTAGCCAATGGAGCAGGAGAGGATGCAGCCGATGAGGCGGTGGCAGAGGTCATAGATCAGGGATGTGAAGATGTTGAGAGCATGGCTGATCAGGTGGACGCTGAAGAGGCTGCAGATCAAGGTTCCCCGACCGGTGCTTCGGAGTAGATGAAGACTCCTTTATTTCTTTTCAGCTTTTGTAGTCTGCTTTTTGTTTAGAACAATTGGACTTGTTTGACCTATCTTCTTTTTTGTTTGAACTCGGCCAGTTGGTCACTTTGCTATGGAAATTTTAGTTATTATTTTTTCAACTTCAATTTGCATATTGACTTGTGAACCGCTTGAGTAACCGGCTAGTGTCTTGGCTGTACATTTCCCCTTAGGATTTTTGCAAAAGCCAGGGTCCCTCTTGAGGGATTCCGGGCGTATTCTCCATTTTTCGGGAGAAAGCTTAGGACGCTTCTGGTCGTTGCCCTGCGTCTCCCTTAGGACGCTTTTTATGGCAACTGTATGACTATGCTGCCTCCCTTAGGAAACGGATAGGAACCTGGATACCTCCCTTAGGAAATTCCTGGCGCACCCTACATCTCCCTTAAGACGCTTCTTTGTGGGCTGCGTCTCCCGAAGGACGCTTCTGATCGTTGCCCTGCGTCTCCCTTAGGACGCTGCTTATGGACAACTGTATGACTATCCTGCCCCCCTTAGGAAATGGATAGGAACCTGGATACTTCCCTTAGGAAATTCCTGGCACACCCTGCATCTCCCTTAGGATGCTGCTTTGCGGGCTTCGTCTCCAAAAGGATGCTTTTGGTTGTTGCCCTGCGTCTCCCTTAGGACGTTTTTTATGGAAAACTGTGTGTATATATATATATATATTTTTTTTTTTTTTCTTGACATTCTGGAATGAGAAATTGAACTTTTATTGATGTTCATGAGATTACATCACTTTATTCGAAATGGAAATAATTGAATAAAGGAACCACAACTTCCAATAGTTGCAGTGCTCGGTCATCTGCTGGGGACTGAGCGGGTAGGAAGAAGCGTCATGGATAGTATCTTTGGAGGTGGCAGGCATTCCATTGTCGTGGAATCTCCTTCCCTTCCATGGTGTCGAGCGTGTAGCTTCCTCAGCCCCCAGACCGGCTGATCACGTAAGGGCCTTCCCAATTGGGTTTCATCTTTTTGGACCCATGTCTTTGCGCAGTGATGAAGGTCTTTCTTAGCACAAGGTCCCCTGGTTGAAACTTTCTAACCTTGGATCTTTTGTCATAGTAAGACTTCAACCGCTGTTGATAGGAGGCGACTCGAACAATGGCCTTCTCGCGCTCGCCTTCAAGTAAGTCAAGGTTGAGCCTCATCTGCTTAGAGTTCTGCTAAATACTGCCCACGTCAATGCCTATGGAGGGGATAGTGATGTGCGAAGGAATGATCGCTTCAGTTCCATAGGCGAGGGAAAACGGGGTTTCGCTAGTTGATCTTCGTTTGGTGGTGCGATAAGCCCATAGTACTCCAAGGCGCCTTCTAATCTCTTCTTTAGGTAATCCAATATTATTTTGTTGGATGCTTTGGCCTGGCCATTGCCGTGAGGATATGTAGGGGTAGACAAATGTTGTTTGATGCCGTATTGTTTGAGGAATGCAGTGATATGCTTGCCGATAAATTGTGAGCCATTGTCGGTAACCAATGATTGTGGGCAGCCAAATCGGCAGATGATGTTTCTCCAGATGAATCGTTCCACATCAGCTTCTTTAGTAGAGGATAGAGCTTCGGCCTCGATCCATTTAGTAAAGTAATCAGTGGCGACGATCATCATTTCTTTATTGGCTGGCGCCGTTGGCATGGGCCCCACTAAGTCGATGGCCCATTGCATGAAAGGCCACGGACTGTTCTGCGAATGGTAGATTTCGATAGGCAGGTTAGGAACCGGTTTGTACCGTTGGCAGCGATCATATCTTTTGACAAACGCGGTGGAGTAGGCATCCACGATTTGATTGTAGCCGGAGCAGGCCTTTATCTTTCTTTGCTACTAGAACAACATTCGCTAGCCATTCTGCGTAGGAGACTTCTTCAATAAAATCGGCAGCTAGGAGCTTGTCGATCTCGACTTCAATGATGGCAACCTGCTCGAGGGCAAAGTTGCGTCTCTTCTGCGCTACAAGCTTGATTGCTAGGGGCAAAAATGGTCATTTTAGTATGGAAAGATTTTGGGGCAACAAGTGGTGTTCTTAGGAAGGTCATTCTGAGTCGAGTTCGTAGACACGAAGTAGGCTTAAATCGGACCTGTAACGAGAAAGATACGGTTCTCAGTTTGTGCCTTACATGGACTGGTTGGTGTATTGCATAGTTTTAGCAATTGGATGTAACATCCTGACCCGAAATATTGATAAGTGTGGATTTAATTTAAAAATTAATTTGTGAAGTTACAATTTTTACCTCGGGTAGGGGCAAAAATGGTCATTTTAGTATGGAAAGATTTTGGGGCAACAAGTGGTGTTCTTAGGAAGGTCATTCTGAGTCGAGTTCGTAGACACGAAGTAGGCTTAAATCGGACCTGTAACGAGAAAGATACGAGATAAAAACCTCCAGTGGCACAATCGTAATTAATTCGAAGTTAATTTTTGATAAAAAGTCAGAAAACCCTCACTCTCTCTCTCTCTCTCTCTCTCTCTCTCTCTCTCTCTCTCTCTCTCCGCGCGCGACTTAGCCCCCTCCCTTCGAATTTTTCCTCCAGCTATCACTTCCAAGAGCTACCACCGCCGCCACGCCGGACAACCGGCCACGAGATCGGACCGTATCGACGCACCACCTCTCCCTCTTCCTTTCCCGACCAACCCCGACGCCAACCGTCGCCGTCAGCCGCCGGAGACTGCAAAAAAAGTCGTCGGTTTCGACAGATGTTCCAGCTGCTCGATCTCCGTCATTCGGCCACCATTTCCAACGAGTGAGGTATGGTTTCTCATCTACTCTTCGTGCTCTAGCTGCCTGTTGGATAGGTTTTGACTTATTTCTAGAGTTAACAATTCGATTTCGAACCCTAAGTTTGGCCGGTTTTCAAATTGAAATTCCGGCTACTTCCGTCCATAATTTGGGGTACGTCCAAGAACAAAAGTGACTCCAAATTACGGGTTTTACCTAGGGTAGGAGTCTTGAGCTGTGATTCGAAGTTTTTTCGACCGCCAATTTTTGATCAAGCTACCCACGCTCTGCCGGCGCTTGGGGCGGCCCTTGGGCTGTAGGGTGGGGTCACATTTTATCCTAGAATGATCCTTGGGTTGTCACGAGCGTGTATGCGCGCTCGGATCTCAATTTGGATATCGTTTGAGCCTCAAACGGATTTTCCATATTCTGCAATTTTCGGGTTCGATATGTTAGAACCGTTGGATCAGACCCAAATTCATGTATGTTGTTCCCTGTATTACTAGGATCGTGTAGGATTTCGCGGATCGTGAATCGGAGCCCTGGATGTTCCGATTCAATAACTTAAAGTTTAGGTTTTACGTTAATTGTCCGACCATGAGCTATTTGACCGCCCGGTTGACCGAGCGTCTTCCGAGATTATTCCAACAGTTGAAACCCTTAGTCGGACCTTAGGAACGTTTCGTTCCTCTGGCTTACTTGAAACCCGGAAAATTAGGATTTTATTTTCAAGTCTTCGTTCGAAGAGTTTGATTTTAATATCGTGCTCGTATTCTGAAATAGGTAATCCGAGTCCGCATACACAGCAGGCGGGACCCTCACAGGATCAAGCAGCTTGTGGCTATTTGACAGGACCTGACCCAAATTCCACTTTGGAATCCGAGCCGAACCCTGTGCGTGTCCGAAACCTGGCTGGTGCCGAGCACAAACGACCTAATTGCCCTTCTAGTCAAATTTCAACCAAAACTGGGGTTTGACTTCTGCCGAAACCATTCAACAGAGTCTCCCATGAAATCGGACCAAACCCAAAGTTACACCTGTCAAACAAACATAAGAATAAACACCAACTGCCAGCATGCAAATATTTACATTCTAACAGTTAAACAAGTGTTCAAGGGCAATATTAGAGCATCTACTCAGAAACGATTACAAGAATAAAATAACTATACAAAGTCCTACAATGGCAAAGGAGGTGGCGGAAGGTGGTCTCGGCCCAATGGTGGCGCACTGACGCACGGTTACTGCTTGAGGGCGCAAAACATTGAAAAGGTGAGTGGACCAAAAACAAGCTTTGGAAAAATAATATAAGAACATACTAACCCCATTGTAAAATCATTATAAAACTAAATCATGTCTTTTATATAAATATTCATACTGAAATCAATGCATTCATATTATATCTATAGAATCATTCAAATACTTAATCAAACATGAAATCTTGAAAGCATTGAAATCAACTATAATCTACCACCTAGGTGTACCCATTTAGCAATCCGTCACTTCCTTTAATTTCCGTCAATTCCATTCTAGTGCCATCGGAGTGACACACTCTCGCAGGTCTCGATGACGCAAGGTCAACCCAAACCGCAATCTCACAGGATTCAGGGGACACTTGGTCAACCTGATCTGCAATCTCGCACCTCACGGTCCGGGCGTCCCCGCAACTCGTGGGGCAGTGTCAAGCATGCTGACATATCTGAAGGCAACTGGATGTCCGTCGACATCATTATAACCGAAGGCAACCATTTAAATCCGAAGGCAACATTTATTATACTGAAGGCAACCTTGGGTACCTAAGTGGTTTCTGAAATATATAAATATATATGTATATATATACCTTTTTTGAAAAGGAACTAGAATTTATAAAACTAGGTCTTAATAAACCTTAAAGCCTACTGCCAGTCAATCTGATAACTATCCCAATTTATACTTTTCCTATCCTTTAAGGATTCTCAACTCGGCAGCAAATAAGTAAATATACTTAAAGCTATAAAAATCGTGCTAGGAAAATATCAATTATGAAATACTTATTCAAGATCAAATAATGGAATTTAATTGTATAAAATCATTTATAAAACAAATAGTCCACTCACAGATACTCTGAGCTAGCTGGACCCTTTGAAGGTCCCTCCTGCGGGTCACCTGGTGCTCGGGTGCCTGAATTACCATCATAATCTTTTATTAATAAATCTGCTCAATAAAATAATATTAAAATTATAACCCTGACCCCCGGCTCCTAAAACTGCGTGCATCACTTTTAAAGGTCATTCCTAAGCCCATAGTAGCGTTCCTCTCACTTGGAATGACTTAGAAGTAACTAGGGACTCAAAAGCGATAAAGTCCCAAAAAGTCAACTCGGCACCCCGTGGGGTCCACGACCTCAGAATTCCGATCCGATCATTCCTAGAGGTTCCAATATGCCTAGGACACATGTCGTGAGAGTTTGGTCTCGATCGAACAGTCGGATTGCTCACGATCGCACGATCGGACAGACAAACAATTGTCAGTAATCGACATACTCCAGTTTAACTACGATCCAACGGTCCAAATGTATTGAACCCGGAAATCGCACACTATGCGAGATCCGTTCAAGGTTCAAACGTATTCCGAATTGAGATCCGCGAACTCCTACGCGCTCGTGAGGACACGAGGATCGTTCTGGGACTAAGCGCGTGGGTGTGCATAGTAAATTCCGGCGACCGGAAACTCTCCAAACCGCCGGTCCAAACTCCTAGCCTAGGTAAAACACCTAATTTGGAACCACTTTTGTTCTTGGGCTATGGCCGAAAAGTGGTCGGAAGTGGCTGATATTGGCATCCTAAACTCGGTAGAAACCCAACTCGTAAATCAACCCTTCAAACCTCAAAATCTATCAAAACCTACCCAGCCATCAGCTAGAACGTGAAAATCAGTTGAAAAACCATACCTAATTCATCCGATTTGGTGGCCGGAGGAGGGAGAACGAGAGGCTTGAAATTCGGAGAAAAACCAGCCAAATCCGAGCTGTTTTCGGCGAACCCAGGGCGGTTGGGGGTCGGGGAAGACGTCAGACGGGCTGCGGGGGTAAAGCCGGTCAAGTCTTGACCGGTCTGGCGCGATGTGGTGGCGGCTGGAGGTGGCTGGGTGATCGGCTGGAGCAAGAAGGAGGCAGGGAGGGGTTCTGATTGTGAGGAAGAAGAGAGTGAGGAGAGAGAGAAGGGAAAACAGATTTTTAAAAATCTGATTTTCAGAAATTACCAATTTGCCCTTTTTTCGTATTTTGCTCGTAATTTCTTCATTACAAGTCCGATTCGAGTCCACTACGTGTCTACGGACTCGTTTTGTCGCGCTCTACGCAACGGTACAATCGGATTTCCCAAATTCTTTTCCGGTCAAAGAATCAACTTAAAAACAAATAAAATAATCCAAGGGTAACTGAGTCTTTTCCTCTATTAAATTAATAGTGAAATATTAATTAAGGTTTGGGTTGTTATACTATTTGTGAGTGGACATTGTTTTCTAATAAACAGCATGATTTTATGATGAAAATTTTATGCATAAGAATTTAAGGATTTATGGGAATTCACTATATACTTTATAATCGAAACTATTATTTTTATAAAGTATTGGTGATATATTTGGGTTTTGAACATATTCAAGTATCTTGCGTGATATATGTATATTATTTGGGAAAGTACTATATTTGTTGAGTATGTGTGGGGGTACTTGGGATATGGTTATGAGGCATGGAAAGATGCGAGAGTAGAAAGTCAGTTTGGAGTGCTATAAGCACTACCCTGTGTACCTCCCCTATATTGGAACTTCATTATGGAATTGTGAGATATTTGGAAATGTCGGAACCCGGGGCATACCTTAACAGGGTGTCGCTGTAGACCCTTAATTGATTCTTCGTCCGTACGTGCTAGCTGAGAGTTAGACCCCCAGTTGGACGGCTCGTCCCTAGCCACATAATCATTTTGAGGGCTGATAATTATGAGCTAGTCAACAATCCCCTGTTGGATTGTTTCCCCGGTACAATTAGGTGTGTCATATATATATATATAGCTATGCATTTGTTCTTGTTTCTGAGTGAGGATACTTCCCCGCTTGTCGTGCCAACGGTCACGTGGTTCGAGAGTTTGATTTGAATTTTATAAGAAAAGGTTTGGATGGGTTGAATTATAAGTTTCACTACGGTTTCAGATTTAGCTCTGGTTTTGAGCATACTTTATATGATTATGAATATGTTGGTTTTTAATGCATTAGTTTTATGCATGGTTTTCTAAACGGTGGGGTTATATTACTTTGATTTAAATGGAACTAAACCTTGTTTTGTCCACTCACAATTTTTTGTTTTACGCCCCACAGACAATAACTGACTGTGCTGAGCAGCCGAGCTGGGCCCCGAGTACTGAATCTCGAGCTTCTATAGGATAAGTTGGTTTCATTTCTGAAATCTTTATTTCCGTTGTAAATTTTGAAATTCTGTAAGATATATTGTGTTATTGCCCAGTTGGGGTTTGTTTTGAGAGGCCGGAGGACACTATTTGTAAACACTATGTATTGTGTAATGCATGTTGGCTGTTGGGTTGCAAACAACTGTGTTTTAACATGTTGAAATTTTGCGATTTGGTCAATTTACAGGGGAGACTCTGCCAAAATTTTGGTAGAAGTCTCGGTTCTTAATAAGTGGGCTAGGCATCTGCAGGATGCCGGAATATAAGACGGGGACCGTCCCGGGTTTCGAGGAAATCCGGGGAGGGTCCTGTCATTGGATTCCACTCAAAACTCACTGAATGACTCCTCCCACCATATTATGATGTTACCCAAGTTTTGGGCTCGATCCGATATCCATAGCCCACAGAAATTGAACAATTCAAGTTCGTACTCAATTTGTGCCTTAAATGGAATGCTTCGGGTATTGCACAGTTTAAGCGATTGAATTTCACTCAAAACTCACCGAATGACTCCTCCCACCATATTATGAAGTTCCCCAAGTTTTGGGCTCGATCCGATGTCCATAGGCCATAGAAATTGGACAATTCAAGTTCGTACTCAGTTTGTGCCTTACATGGAGTGGTTGATGTATTGCATAGTTTTAGCGATTGGATTTCACTCAAAACTCAACGAATGACTCCTCCCACCATATTACGACGTTGCCCAAGTTTTGGGCTCGATCCGATATCCATAGGCCATAGAAATTGGACAATTCAAGTTCGTACTCAGTTTGTGCCTTGCGTGGAGTGGTTGATGTATTGCATAGTTTTAGCGATTGGATTAAAACTCACCGAATGGCTCCTCCCACCATATTATGATGTTGCCCGAGTTTTGGGCTCGATCCGATATTCATAGGCCATTTAAATTGGACAATTCAAGTTCGTACTTAGTTTGTGCCTTACGTGGAGTGGTTGGTGTATTGCATAGTTTAAGCGATTGGATTTCACTCAAAACTCACCGAATGACTCCTCTTACCATATTATGATGTTCCCCAAGTTTTGGGGACGATCCAAAATCAATAGGTGTATGAAATTGGACAATTCAAGTTCCTACTCAGTTTGTGCCTTACATGGAGTGGTTGGTGCAAGGCAAAGTTTAAGTGATTGAATTTCCCTCAAAACACACTGAATGACTCCTCCCACCGTATTATGACGTTCCCCAAGTTTTGGGCTCGATTCGATGTCCATAGGCCATAGAAATATGACAATTCAAGTTCGTACTCAGTTTGTGCCTTACATGGAGTGGTTGGTGTATTGCATAGTTTTAGCGATTAGATTTCACTGAAAACTCAATGAATGACTCCTCCCACCATATTACGATGTTGCCCAAGTTTTGGGCTTGATCCGATATCCATAGGCCATAGAAATTGGACAATTCAAGTTCGTACTCAGTTTCTGCCTTACGTGGAGTGGTTGGTGAAATTGGACAATTCAAGTTCGTACTCAGTTTGTGCCTTACGTCGAGTGGTCGGTGTGTTGCATAGTTGTAGCGATTGGATTTCACTCAAAACTCACCGAGTGGCTCCTCACACCATATTATGATGTTGCCCAAGTTTTGGGCTCGATCCAATGTCCATAGGCCACAGAAATTGGACAATTCGGGTTCGTACTTAGTTTGTGCCTCATAATATGATGCTGCCATAGTTTTGGGGTCGATCCGAAATCAATAGGTGTATGAAATTGGACAATTCAAGTTCGTACTCAGTTTTTGCCTTACATGGAGTGGTTGGTGTATTGCATAGTTTTAGGGATTGGATTTCACTCAGAACTCACTGAGTGACTCCTCCCACCATATTATGATGTTGCCCAAGTTTTGGGCTCGATCCGATGTCCGTAGGCCACAGAAATTGGACAATTCGGGTTCGTACTCAGTTTGTGCCTCGTAATATGATGCTGCCCAAGTTTTGGGGTCGATCCGAAATCAATAGGTGTAAGAAATTTTACAATTCAAGTTCGTACTCAGTTTATGCCTTACATGGAGTGGTCGGTGTATTGCATAGTTTAAGCGATTGAATTTCGCTCAAAACTCTCTGACTGACTCGTCCCACTATAATATGTTGTTGCCCAAGTTTTGGGCTCCATCCGATGTCCATAGGCCCCAAAAATTGGATAATTCAAGTTCGTACCTAGTTTGTGCATTACACGGAGTGGTTTGTGTATTGCATAGTTTTAGCGTTTGGATTTCACTCAAAACTCACCAAATGACTCCTCCCCCCATATTACGTTGTTGTATTGCATATTTTATCCATTGGATGTCACTCAAAACTCACCGAGTCAGTCCTCGCACCATATTATGATGTTGCCCAAGTTTTGGGCTCGATTCGATATCCATAGGCCAAAGAAATTGGACAATCCAAGTTCATACTATGTTTGTGCCTTAAATGGAGTGGTTGATGTATTGCATAGTTTTAGCGTTTGGATTTCACTCAAAACTCACCAAATGACTCCTCCCACCATACTATGATGTTGCCCAAGTTTTGGGCTCGATTCGATATCCATAGGCCAAAGAAATTGGACAATCCAAGTTCATACTATGTTTGTGCCTTAAATGGAGTGGTTGATGTATTGCATAGTTTTAGCGATTGGATTTCACTCAAAATTCACCGAATGACTGCTCCCACCATATTATTATGCTGCCCAAGTTTTGGGCTAGATCCGATGTCCATAGGCCATAGAAATTGGACAATTCTAGTTCGTACTCAGTTTGTGGCTTTCATTGAGTGGTTGGTGTATTGCATAGTTTAAGCGACTGGATTTCACTCAAAACTCACCAAATGACTACTCCCACCATATTATGATGTTGCCCAAGTTTTGGGCACGATCCGATGTCCATAGGCCATAGAAATTGGACAATTCAAGTTCGTACTCAGTTTGTGCCTTACATGTTGTGCTTGTTGTATTCCATAGTTTAAGCGATTGGATTTCACTCAAAACTCACCAAATGACCCCTCCCACCATATTATGATGTTGCCCAAGTTTTGGGCTTGATCCGATGTCCATAGGCCACAGAAATTGGAAAATTCAAGTTCGCACTCAGTTTATGCCTTACATGGAGTGGTTCGTGTATTGCATAGTTTTAGCGATTGGATTTAACTCAAAACTCACCGAATGACTCCTCCCACCATTTTATGATGTTGCCCAAGTTTTGGGCTCGATCCGATATACATAGGCCATAGAAATTAGACAATTCAAGTTCGTACTCAGTTTGTGCCTTACATGCTGTGCTTGTTGTATTCCATAGTTTAAGCGATTGGATTTCACTCAAAACTCACCAAATGACCCCTCCCACCATTTTATGATGCTGCCCAAGTTTTGGGCTCCATCCGATGTCCATAGGCCATAGAAATTAGACAATTCAAGTTCGCACTCAGTTTATGCCTTACATGGAGGGGTTCGTGTATTGCCTAGTTTTAGCGATTGGATTAAAACTCACCGAATGGCTCCTCCCACCATTTTATGATGCTGCCCAAGTTTTGGGCTCCATCCGATGTCCATAGGCCATAGAAATTAGACAATTCAAGTTCGCACTCAGTTTATGCCTTACATGGAGGGGTTCGTGTATTGCCTAGTTTTAGCGATTGGATTAAAACTCACCGAATGGCTCCTCCCACCATTTTATGATGCTGCCCAAGTTTTGGGCTCCATCCGATGTCCATAGGCCATAGAAATTAGACAATTCAAGTTCGCACTCAGTTTATGCCTTACATGGAGGGGTTCGTGTATTGCCTAGTTTTAGCGATTGGATTAAAACTCACCGAATGGCTCCTCCCACCATTTTATGATGCTGCCCAAGTTTTGGGCTCCATCCGATGTCCATAGGCCATAGAAATTAGACAATTCAAGTTCGCACTCAGTTTATGCCTTACATGGAGGGGTTCGTGTATTGCCTAGTTTTAGCGATTGGATTAAAACTCACCGAATGGCTCCTCCCACCATTTTATGATGCTGCCCAAGTTTTGGGCTCCATCCGATGTCCATAGGCCATAGAAATTAGACAATTCAAGTTCGCACTCAGTTTATGCCTTACATGGAGGGGTTCGTGTATTGCCTAGTTTTAGCGATTGGATTAAAACTCACCGAATGGCTCCTCCCACCATTTTATGATGCTGCCCAAGTTTTGGGCTCCATCCGATGTCCATAGGCCATAGAAATTAGACAATTCAAGTTCGCACTCAGTTTATGCCTTACATGGAGGGGTTCGTGTATTGCCTAGTTTTAGCGATTGGATTAAAACTCACCGAATGGCTCCTCCCACCATTTTATGATGCTGCCCAAGTTTTGGGCTCCATCCGATGTCCATAGGCCATAGAAATTAGACAATTCAAGTTCGCACTCAGTTTATGCCTTACATGGAGGGGTTCGTGTATTGCCTAGTTTTAGCGATTGGATTAAAACTCACCGAATGGCTCCTCCCACCATTTTATGATGCTGCCCAAGTTTTGGGCTCCATCCGATGTCCATAGGCCATAGAAATTAGACAATTCAAGTTCGCACTCAGTTTATGCCTTACATGGAGGGGTTCGTGTATTGCCTAGTTTTAGCGATTGGATTTCACTCAAAACTCACCAAATGACCCCTCCCACCATATTATGATGTTGCCCAAGTTTTGGGCTCGATCCGATGTCCATAGGCCACAGAAATTGGAAAATTCAAGTTCGTACTCAGTTTGTGCCTTACATGGAGTGGTTGGGGTATTGCGTAGTTTTAGCGATTGGATTGAACTCAAAACTCACCGAATGACTCCTCCCACCATTTTATGATGTTGCCCAAGTTTTGGGCTCGATCCGATATACATAGGCCATAGAAATTAGACAATTCAAGTTCGTACTCAGTTTGTGCCTTAAATGGAGCAGTTGTTGTATTGCATAGTTTTTGCGATTAAATTTCACTCTAAACTCACCGAATGACTCCTCCCACCGTATTATGATGTTGCCCAAGTTTTGGGCTTGGTTTGAAATCCATAGGCTATTGAAATTGGACAATTCAATTTCTAAGTTTGTTTGTGCCATACATGGAGTGGTTGGTGTATTGCATAGTTTTAGCAATTGGATTTCACTCAAAACTCACCGATTCACTCCTCCCACAATATTATAATGTTGCCCATGTTTTGGGTTTGATCCGATATCCATAAGACATAGAAATTGGACAATTCAATTTCGTACTCAGTTTGTGCCTTACATGGAGTGGTTAGTGCATTGCATTGTTTTAGCGATTGGATTTATCTCGAAATTCACCGAATGACTCCTCCCACCTTATTATGATGTTCCCCAAGTTTTGGGCTCGATCTGATATCCACTGGCGTAAGAAATTGGACAATTCTAGTTCGTACTCCGTTTTTGCCTTACATGGAGTGGCTGGTGTATTGCAAAGTTTTAGAGATTGGATTTCACTCGAAACCCACCGAATGACTCCTACCCCCATATTATGATGTCGCCCAAATTTTGGGCTTCATCTGAAATCCATAGGTGTAAGAAATTGGACAATTCAAGTTCGTACTCAGTTTGTGCCTTACATGGAGTGGTTGGTGTATTGCATAGTTTTAGCGATTGGATTTCACTCAAAACTCACCGAATGACACCTCCCACTATATTGTGGTGTTTCCCAAGTTTTGGGCACGATCTGAAGTCCGTAGGCCAAAGAAATTGGACAATTCAAGTTCGTACTCAGTTTTTGACTTACATGGAGTGGTTGGTGTATGGCATAGTTTTAGCAATTGGATTTCACTCAAAAGTCACCGAATGACTCCTCCCACCATATTATGATGTTGCCCAAGTTTTGGGCTCGATCCAAAATCAGTGCGTGCAAGAAATTGGACAATTCAATTTCGTACTTACTTTGTGCCTTAAAAGGAGCGGTTGGTGTACTTCATAGTTTTAAAGATTAGATTTCAATCAAAACTCACCGAATGACTCCTCCCACCATATTATGATGCTGCCCAAGTTTTGGGCTCGATCCGATATCCATAGGTGTAAGAAATTGGACAATTCAAGTTCGTACTCAGTTTTTGCCTTACATGGAGTGGTTGGTGTATTGCATAGTTTAAGCGATTGGATTTCACTCAAAACTCACCGAATGTCTCCTCCCACCATATAATGTTCTTTCCCAAGTTTTGGGCTCAATCCAAAATCAATAGGTGTAAGAAATTGGACAATTCAAGTTCGTACTCAGTTTGTGCCTTACATGGAGTGGTTGGTGTATTGCATTGTTTTAGCGATTGGATTTCCCTCAGGACTCAATGAGTGACTCCTCCCACCGTATTATAATGTTGCACAAGTTTTGGGCTCGATCCGAAATCTATAGGTGTAAGAAATTGGATAATTCAAGTTCGTACTCAGTTTGTGCCTTGCATGGACTTGTTGGTGTATTTCATAGTTTTAGCGATTGGATTTCACTCTTAACTCACTGCATGACTCCTCCCACCATATTATGATGTTGCCCAAGTTTTGGGCTCGATCCGATGTCCATAGGCCATAGAAATTGGAAAATTCAAGTTCGTACTCAGTTTGTGCGTAACATGGAGTGGTTGGTGTATTGCATAGTTTTAGCGATTGGATTTCACTCAAAACTCACCGAATGAATCGTCCCACCATATAATGTTGTTTCCCATGTTTTGGGCTCAATCCGAAATCAATAGGTGTAAGAAATTGTACAATTCAATTTTGTACTTAGTTTGTGCCTTACATGGAGTGGTTGGTGTATTGCATAGTATTAGCGATTGGATTTCACTCAGAACTCAATGAGTGACTCCTCCCACCGTATTATGATGTTGCACAAGCTTTGGGCGCGATCCGAAATCAATAGGTGTAAGAAATTGGACAATTCAAGTTCGTACTCAGTTTGTGCCTTGCATGGACTTGTTGGTGTATTTCATAGTTTTAGGGATTGGATTTCACTCATAACTCACCGAATGACTCCCCCAACCATATTATGATGTTGCCCAAGTTTTGGGCTCGATCCGATGTCCATAGGCCATAGAAATTGGACAATTCAAGTTCGTACTCAGTTTGTGCCTTACATGGAGTGGTTGGTGTATTGTATAGTTTTAGCGATTGGATTTCACTCAAAACTCACCGAATGAATCGTCCCACCATATAATGTTGTTTCCCAAGTTTTGGGGTGAATCCAAAATCAATAGGTGTAAGAAATTGGACAATTCAAGTTCGTACTCAGTTTGTGCCTTACAAGGAGTGGTTGGTGGATTGCATAGTAGTAGTGATTGGATTTCACTCAAAACTCACTGAATGACACCTCCCACCATATTATGGTGTTGCCCAAGTTTTGGGCACGATCTGATGTCCGTAGGCCAAAGAAATTGGACAATTCAAGTTTGTACTCAGTTTTTGACTTACATGGAGTGGTTGGTGTATTTCATAGTTTTAAAGATTAGATTTCTTCTTTTAATTGATAAATTCCTTTATTAGTAGAAGATATGGCAATTCTTGACCGATCAGTGGTCTCAACTGGACTTGGGACAATCCATTGATGAGTTTTTTCCGCAATTTCATCCAAAAATTCTAGGGCATCATCAGGGTCTTTTTGCATAAAATTTCCATTACACATAGACTCAACAAATTGGCGATCACGGGGGAGAAGTCCCTCATAGATATAACTAGCAAGACGCCAGTTTTCAAAACCATGGTGTGGGCACAAATTCAAAAGCTCTTTAAAATTTTCCCAAGTTTGATATAAAGTTTCAATTTCCTTTTGAGAGAAATTTGAGATTCTTTTCTTAAGAGCAATCGTCTTGTGATTAGGAAAAAATTTGTTAAAAAATGCTTGAGTCATTTCCCCCCAAGAACCTATGGACCTAGCCCTTAATGAATACAACCAACTTTTTGCTTTTTCTTTTGAGGAAAACGGAAAAAATTTCAACCTTATGAAATTAATCCTATCAAGTTGAACATTGTAAAAAGTGCCAATAGCCTCTTCAAATTCCCTAACATGCACATAAGGATTTTCACTTTCCATGCCATGAAAAATAGGTAGTAATTGAATCATTCCAGGTTTGAAATCATAATTTGGCATGTTAGGTGGAAACATGATGCATGAAGGATTTGGTGCACGAATAGGATGCAAAAATGTCTCTAAAGTTCTAGGTGCAACTACTTCTCTCATTTCATTATTCTCAACATTATTCTCAATCTGAGCATTAATTTCTTCTTCATTATTCGCAATTTCGGCCATGCTTTCAGATTTGTTGGATATTTCAGTTGAAGAAGTTGAAGCAGAATGTTCTAAATTAACAGTTTCAAGCTTTTTAACAAATCTTCCTAGACGATCTCTAGGTTGCATAAAGAAAATAAATAAATAAACAAAAACAAAACAAAACAAAACAAAAATAAAAATAAAAATTATTAACAATAAGATGAAAGTTGGAAAGAGTGTACCAGATGTGAAGAATTTCACATAACCAGCAAACCTCTGACCAAGGGGATCTCTGTACTCTTTGACAAGCCGCTC
>NW_018921372.1:252768-271182 GCF_002207925.1 Prunus avium
GCCCGCACGCTTTCGTCCAGCTGCTGGAAGTGGTTTTGCTCGTTCTTGGGCATTCTAACTATCATGGACTTCCCTAAATGCTACAGCAGCCCATGGGATGTTCTCCTAAGGCTTTGGACCCCATTCTTCTCTCTCATGCTAACCCATGTATTTGGGCCCGAGGAATGGGCCTGAGCTTTAGTGCTCCCAAGTAGCCTAAAGCTTTCATCCCTCGTCCCCTCAATGGGCCCTGTGAGTGCCCGTACCCATCCATGCCACAACCTTCTCAGCAAGCCCGGGTGATTACGTGGCTTGGGCCCACTTGAGCTTGTAGCATGGCGTGATGGCATTGCATGTTTATCCGTTGTGCTTGTGCTTGAGTTTAATTGTGCTATAATAAGCCGAGCTCAAATTAAATAACACCGGATAGATTCATGAGCGTGAACTTATATAGCCGTTGCGTTTTTGGCATGCTTGCTTGGCGTGATGTGTGACCCGTGGCTCGCGTAGGCGTCCTACAATTCCCTATTATGCCCCGATCGAGTTTCTTTTGTAATTAATTATTTGCACCGGGCTGACAATAAGCTTGGGCCTAACCCCCTGGATTTTTGGGCCTCAACAAGAGGTAATCAGAACTTACGGCATACAAGCCTATTGATCTGTCAGTTGAACTTTCTATTCCCGAACTTACTTAAGCATCGGAGAGCCTTCGGCCGGTACCACACCGGTGCCCTAGGTCCTACCGTGCGTTTGCTTTTATTGCAGATCGCACAGTCTACCGAAGCATCAAGGCTACCGAAGACACAAATTTACTAAGTTGACCCTCAAAGCTAGGAAACCACTTTTTGGCGTCAACAATAGGTAAGAACTCTGGAGTGCTTTTCTTTAATAAGAACTCTGGCCGGTCTCCTTTCTCAGTGTCTCAGGCCCCTTTCTTTCATAAGACGCTCGATTGGTTTCAATATTTAATTCCAACTTGTTATCTCTGATTTTGGTTCAATTTGCGATGGATTTGGGGTTCAATTTTGACTCGGATAGGGTTTCTCTCTCAGATAAAGGGTTAGGGTATCCATGTGTGTTCAGATTTGTTCCGTTGGGTATCCATGTGAATCAAATCGTAATGCCTGAGTGAGGTTAATGCTCTAATTTGTTGAAGGTAAAAGCTCCAGCGTTATTGTTGAAAATGGTCTTTGTGTAGTTGTAACTTATTTTGTCTTTAGATTTAACATGGTATTCTTTGTTCCTTTAGCTAGTATTTATGTCACTGGATGATGGTTATTGTCCATTTGTTAAGGTTTTTGAATTTTTATTCTTGCAAATCTTATATGCAAGCATCTATTAATCAGGACCGAGCTGCAATCTTCATTCCCCTGTTATTTGGATGCTCTGATTGAGAGTGGTAGAGAGTGATTCTGCAGCCATATTTGTGACCAAGACTCTCAGACAAATAGCTTCTCCCGCAACTTTGCATCTGCAAACTCATCTCAAATCCCCGGACTCAAGCATGACCCTAATGGCACAATGTTTATTTCATCTGGGATACCAGACCTTGATAGTAATCTTCTATCACAAATATTTCTATGGAATTAGTTAAACTGATTTGGAGAGATTAAGATGGAAATGTTTTATCTTTTTGTTTGACTCATTTTTGCAGCTAATGCAAGGAAATGAAATTATCACACTCCTTTTTATTTATCTAACAATTATGTTTAAGTTATAACCTCTCTGATCTTAAAAACTCATATGAGATTGCCGCCAGTTTTTTTGCTAGTTTCATTCAGTTTTAATGGCTTCTTGTTGATTTCTTAAAAAATCTAAATTTGAGTCGTTAAGAGTTCTCATTAAAAACGCACTAGTTGGCTTGTAATGAAACTATTGATAAGGCATTTTAGATGGTCATGGTCATATGTATATTTTTTTATTTTTATCTACTTTTTCTCTTAAACTTGAGCTAGCTTTTGTCGTACATACCACATGGTGCCGTTACAAAGTAAAATGCAGATGTTAAGTTATACTTTTTGTTTTTTTAGTTTATACATCATCAACACCGTGCATTTGGATTTTCTCATCCATAGTTTTAGCTATTCTAATAATATTTTTGCAAACATGTTATTGTGAATGCAGTTACTATTTTGCTGAGAAGAAAATTCCTTCTATCCCTAAACCCTAAATACAATGGGAGTAAAACTACAGCAGTTCATATTTGATGCGTTTCCATACGCACCTTCAACTCCACTTTTTGAGGTGACTTCATTTCCCCCACTCCCCCCTCTCTTTTTTTTTTTTCCATTAATCTATAATTTACAATTAAGTTTTCAGACTGACCTGGGCTTCCTAAACCACAAAATTTACAACCCAAAAAATGTTTGAATATTTGTGCCATTTCCGGATTTTTTGTATGACATTTTCTGCAATATTGACTAAAGTATTGCATTACAAAATTTGCAACTAATGCCATCTTCACTAAAGTTGTTGTGCTGGTTTGCCGAAAGAAGTCTGAAGGTGGCGGGGGAAACTATAAATTTCATCATGGAAGCGAAAGTGTTTGGGTCGCCTCGTTCAACCCATATTTTACATGAAGACATTCTACAATTTAGTGAAATGTCAGAGATATCAGGCACATGCATAGTGATATACATGAGGTAATAGGCTACATTTAATAAAATATATATTTTCTGTAACAAACTAATTTTACAATGCACAGGTACTTACATGAGGTGCTGAAAATGTCAAACATGTTAAGTATGATTGGGTTTGTTGACCTTGCTGTAATTGGTGCTCTAAGGTGTGGAGACGTTAGTCAATGATCACGTGTCTTAGCAACTCGGTTTTCATCAGCACATCCTCCTGACCAGATTTTCTTACTTCCTTACAACTCCGGGTTAGTCTAAAATCCTATCTAAGAGGTTTATCTAATTACTTAGAAATAAAATAATGTGAAAAAGTGAATTGGTTGCCTTATGATGGATTTATTTCATATTCTACTACGTTGGCAGAAATCATTGGATGTTGACTATTGTTAATGTGGACAAAGAGACCATTTATTTCATGGATCCCCTAAATAGGATCATCATTGACGAGGACAAGTTGTAAACACGTATGTTTGTCAAAGTTATTTCTATTTAATTCGACTTCAATTGAAAGTTTTATGAAATTATTTTTTCTATTTAATCATTAAGTCTTATTTTTGATATCTTGTTACAGCGGAGTAAAACAAATTATTGTACATATACACAAAATCAAATTGATGAAGTATGGTGTGAGTGGGCAGATTGTGTGATGACCAATTCTGTGTAGCTCAGACCTCAAAGCGAACAAGGTTTTTTGGCTCAGAATAGTAGACAAGGTTATCAACCACTGTTTTGGTTTCTTTTGAACATGATTACGTGACAATCACTTTGATTGTCATTTTGTGAATGGTAGAATTTTCACATAGAATGTACAAAGTTTTAGATTCTGTGGTTGGTAGCTTTGGGATGTATGTACTAAATTCAAAGATTTAGATTGCCTGTAGACCTCAAATTGTTGTAATTGAACAGGTTCGAATACTTTTCATATTGAAATATGAATACATCATTGTTCTGCCTATATTCGTTAATTTTGGAATGCAACAATATTAATTTTTTTATAAATCATATTCAGTACTGAAGGAATATCATTAACTACAATGGTTACCCATTCAAACCGCTGTAGAAATCCTCTTATTACAACGGTTAGAACCAATAGCCATTGTATAATAAGAAAATTTACAACGGTAATTCTGAAAACCGTTGTGCAAAATTATCAATAACCATTGTGGAAAGAACCATATTACAACGGTTATTGAACAAAACCGTTGTTGAAAGTGACATACAACAATGGTTAGCATAAAAACCGTTGTTAAAAGTTAAATTTTACAACGGTTATTTTGAACAACTGTTGTAGTAAGCGTAATACTACAACGGTTTTTCTCAACAACCGTTTTAGTAAGTCACTTTCAACATCGGTTTTGTTCAATAAACGTTGTTGAAAGGGTCATATTACAACGGTCGTTCTTGTATACATGTTTTATATGTGAGAATTGACAACGGTTTTTCTTAAAAACCGTTATTGAAAGTGACATATTACAACGGTTTTTTACCGTTGTCATAAAAAGGTAGAAAAGACGACACTCCTAACCTCAACGGTTTTAGAAGACTTTCAACAACGGCTAAAAACCGTTGTCTATTAACTTTATTGTAGTAGTGCAAGTTCGTACTCAGTTTGTGCCTTACATGGAGTGGTTGGTGTATTGCATAGTTTTAGAGATTGGATTTCACTCAAAACTCACCGAATGACTCCTCCCACCGTATTATGATGTTGCCCAAGTTTTGGGCTCGATCCGAAGTCAATAGGTGTAAGAAATTGGACAATTCAACACTACTACAATTATTCAAAAAGACAACGCTGAATTTACAATGGTTGGCTCCAAAACCGTCGTAGTTGTTTCTTCCACAACGTTTATTCCGTAACCGTTGTTAAAGGGGGTTTTTAAGCGTTGTGGGTTAGGGTATGTGGTTTTATTTATTTATTTGACAACCTTCCACAACGGTTTTCGTTTCAACCGTTGTAATTGAAGCTGTAAAAAAAAAAACCACGGAGTGAACAGTGACTTAATATTTTTTCTTAAGCCTCGATAGTTGTCATTCTCTCTTATCTCTCTTCTATCTCTTGTCGCTGGCGTCTCCCTCTCTCCACAGTCTTGTTCTTCCCACCTCGTCTCCTTGCCTTCGCCACGGCCATAGACAGAGAGACTTCGTCTCTCGTGTCTCCCTCTCTCTCTCTCTCTCTCTCTCTCTCTCTCTCTCTCTCTCTCTCTCTCTCTCTCTCTCTCTCTCTCTCTCTCTCTCTCTCTCTCTCTCTCTCTCTCTCTCTCTCTCTCTCTCTCTCTCTCTCTCTCTCTCTCTCTCTCTCTCTCTCTCTCCTTCTAGTTCAGAGAGATTTGGGTTTTAATTTTAGGGTTACTGATTTGGGGTTACTGATTTGGGTTTTAATCTAACCATTTGGGTGTTGGGTTGCGGTCGCTCTCCCTCGATCAACAAAGGGAAAGAAAAAAAATATTTAGGGTTTCAATTTATTTTGACACTGTTGTGATTTGGGTGTTAACCATCTCTCTTTGTTTCCTTTGCAGGTGCTTAGCTTTTCCATCTCTCTTGCCCTCTACAATTGTTGCGCTCACACTGAAGCATTGATAGGTAAGAACTCTGGAGTGCTTTTCTTTAATAAGAACTCTGGCCGGTCCCCTTTCTCAGTGTCTCAGGCCACTTTCTTTCATAAGACGCTCGATTGGTTTCAATATTTAAATCCAACTTGTTATCTCTGATTTTGGTTCAATTTGCGATGGATTTGGGGTTCAATTTTGACTCGGATAGGGTTTCTCTCTCAGATAAAGGGTTAGGGTATCCATGTGTGTTCAGATTTGTTCCGTTGGGTATCCATGTGAATCAAATCGTAATGCCTGAGTGAGGTTAATGCTCTAATTTATTGAAGGTAAAAGCTCCAGCGTTATTGTTGAAAATGGTCTTTATGTAGTGGTTGGTGTATTGCATAGTTTTAGCGGTTGGATTTCACTCAAAACTCAACGAACGAATCCCCCCATCAAATTATGATGTTGCCCAAGTTTTGGGCTTGATCCAAAATCAATTGGTGTAAGAAATTGGTCAATTCAAGTTCGTACTCAGTTTGTGTATTACATGGAGTGGTTGGTGTATTGCATAGTTTAAGCGATTGTGTAACAACCCGGTCCTAAATTAATAGTTAAATATTAATTTATTCAGGAAAATGACAATTTTACCCCAGGAATGATGAAATAATTAAAATAAGAGGAAATAAGTTTAAGTGAGAAAATAAGTTGAAATAAATAATACAGTAAAATAGTTTGAATTAATTAAAGTGTTTGAAAAGTAAAATATTATTTAATATTAAGAAAGGGCAAATAGGTTGTTTGTGCAAATAATCTCACGGGAGAATATTCGCTTCTGGATCCTTCAACCTTCGATCTTCCTTCTCTCTCCTTCTTGATTCCTGTAAAAAAGATTGGAGTAAATAGACTACACCCGGGGGGTGTTGGCCAAAGGCCCTCCGATGCCTAAGTTAGTTCGAGTGTTTGTAGGAAAACAATAGCTAAGCAAAGGGTACGGAGTTGTATGTATGGTGTGAACCGGGCGGCCGGAGCCGTGTGTGGTGGCCGGAGCCATGTGGAGAAAATAAGGAGAGTGGAGAGGGAGAGAGAGCTTCAGGTATTTTCTCGGGTATCAGGAGTAGGTTTAGATGTAGGGTTTTTGAAGTACCTTGAATGATGACTGAAGTCATCTATTTATAGGAGCCTCGGGGCTAGGGTTTCGTAGAGATTGAGTCGGACTTGATAATATCTGAATTATCTCGTTAATTATAATTACGATATTATCCCTTTGATAAGATAATACTGATAATACTCGAATTCTTGATATTATCTCATTAATTATAAGATAATATCCCTTTATTATGATAATATCCCAATTAATGATATTATCTTTATTAATTATGAGATAATACCATATAATTAAGATATTATCCAAATTAATTAATTATCCCAATAAATGGTTTAATTAATTAATTTAAGGGATAATCTTCTTTTCCACATGGCGTGCTCTGATTGGAGACGAAAATATTTGCTCCCACAAATGCCCCCCATCTTCTGCATGGCGCTTGTGTGGCATATAGGAGATGAAATTATTTTTCGGACTCTCCAACTGTGTCTGGACTTTCTTCTGTGAGTTGGACTCCTTTTGCAGATTGGATTCCTAGTTGGAGTGGGCTTTTGACTGTTCTTGGAGTTGGATTCCTAGTAGGAATGAGCTTGCGATTCCTTCTTGAGCCGGGTTCTCCAACTTGTATAAATACAGGGCTTCTCTTCACTCTTTCCCACATCGCAAACTTAACTTCTTTACTTTCTAGCTTGAGAAAGATCTTGGAGAATTTGTACTGCTTGTCGAAGAGAGGAGTTGCCGTGCATCCCAAGGTAAGTCAGCCCATAAAAATATATATTCGTATATATTTTTTGTCTTTTTTGGCAACAAGGTTGTGGTCCAGCATGGGTTGGAGCTAACGCAATAAGGCCTGGTGCAAGTGCTGGGCTCAAGGAGAGAGCATGGAGGAGCTAAGCCCAAGGCAGAAAAATGGAGGCGCTGGGCTTCGGAGCAGTGGCCAAGAGGCGTTGGGCCTTGCGAGTCGTGGGCTTGAGCTGGGAAGCAGGCCACGCATGCGGGAGCTGGGCCAGGAGGCGCGTACTGATGCCTCGCGCGCTGACGTGTCGTGGGCCTCATGGGTGCGCCAGGTGGGCTGCGACGGTGCTGGGCCAAATGCACTGCTGGCGAGATGGGCTCGAGTTGGAGGGTGCGCTGGGCTGCTCCAAGCTGGGCCATTTCTTTTTTTTTCTTTTTCTGTGGATAGGAACCTGGATATTTCCCGCAGGAGGCATGGTGACCTCCTTTTAAGAAATTCCTGGCGCTCCCTGCGTCTCCCTTAGGACGCTGCTTTGCGGGCTGCGTCTCCCGAAGGACGCTTCTGATCGTCGCCCTGCGTCTCCCTTAGGACGCTTTTTATGGGCAACTGTATGACTATCCTGCCCCCCTAAGGAAACGGATAGCAATCTGGATACTTCCCTTAGGAAATTCCTGGCGCACCCTGCATCTCCCTTAGGACGCTTCTTTGCGGGCTGCGTCTCCCGAAGGACGCTTTTGGTCGTCACCCTGTGTCTCCCTTACGACGCTGCTTATGGGCAACTGTCTTTTGTTGTGGCACATTCTGGAATTTGCAGTAGTTGCTTCTCTTCTTCATAAATGTGCAGGGCTCAGTCATCTACTTGTCGATGAATTGTGAGCCATTGTCGGTAACAGGTGATTGTGAGCAATGCCCCATATTCTACCTCGTTGTTTGAAGCAGGAAAGCCTAGTGTGATGGCTTGTTCCAACAAAGTTCCATCTGGGGTGATTATGACGACGCCTGCCCCCGCTCCTTTGTGATTTGACGCGCCGTCTACATGTAACTTCCATATGTCGTTAGGTAGGTTTGAATCAGTGGGGGAGGTATCGCCTGCTTTTTCCTTGCTTTTCATGACCGGCTTCTCTTCTTCGGCTGTTGGAGTAAACTCTACAACAAAACCTGCTAAATCCTGACTTTGTAGCAGTATGTACCTCTTTCGATGATGAAAGAGGTATTTGCCTTGTCGTCTTCATGCATCATGATTTGATTGTAGCCAGAGTAGGCGTCCATAAAGCTTAGCCATTGATTGCCGGAAGTTGAATCGACGAGCTGATCAATTCTTGGCAGTGGAAAGTTGTCTTTAGGGCATGCCTTATTGAGGTCGGTGTAGTCAACGCACACTCTCCACAATTCTTTATCTTTCTTTGCTACTAGAACAACATTCGCCAGCCATTCTGCGTAGGAGACTTCTTCAATGAAACCTGGGAGCTTGTCGATCTCGGCTTCAATGATGGCAACTCGCTCGAGGGCGAAGTTGTGTCTCTTCTGCGCTACAGGCTTGATTGCTGGGTTGACGTGTAGGAGATGGCAGATGATCTGGGGATCGATGCCTGGCATGTCGGATGGCAACTATGCGAATACGTCTTTGTTGTTCTGGAGGAAGGCTACAAGCTCTGCTTTTTCCTCCTGGCTTAGGCCCGAGCCGATCCGCGCTTTTCTCTCTGGCTTGTCAGGATCAAGGGGTACTAGCTCGACGTCCTCTTCGGGCTTCCATCCTTCTTCAGGAGAGACCTCTGGACGGATTCCCTCAACTTGGTCCTGATTCTTTGATTGCTATTGGGGAGTAGCTATTCCCTTTCCTTTTTGGTCTGCTCGGCTGTCAGGAACGAGATTTTCCTTCTCCTCTGGTTGCTCTACTCCCTTCATATCTGCCTAATTTACGAGGAGGAACTGTGTTTGCTTGCTTCTCTTCAGCCCTTGAGCTGAGCATTTCCTCGCCATTGCCTGATCACTATTGATCTGACTGATACCGCCCCCAGGGATAGGGTAGCGGATTTTTTGATGTGTAGCGGAGGTGATGGCGTTGATCTTGCTGATCCATGGTCTGCCCAAAATGCCATTGTAGGGTGAGACTTCGTCAATGACCATGAATGTTTGCTAGCTGATTACAGGTGGGGAGTAGACGTCGAGATCTATCGTGCCCACGGTAACCGTTGTTGCGCCATTGAAGCCGGTTAGTGACCTAGTAGATTTGTTAATCTTTGTCTCTGAGCCCATCTGCTGGATGACTACCAATTGTAGGATAACGGCCGCACTGCCCTCGTCTGCATGGATTCGATCGACCATGGCCTGAGCGATTTGAATGCTGATGACAAGGGCGTTGTTGTGTGGCAGATTGAGGCCGATTAGATCTTTCTTTTGGAAGCCGATCACAGGATCGTCTTCTGCCAGTGGGAGACTAGTGGAGACCTGGGAGATCACAGTGGCCTGTTTGATCTTCCTCTTCTTTTCCTTGCTGGTCAGCCCAGGCTCCTCGGAGTCAGCTAGGATTATGTTAATCCTTATGACTTTTTGAGGTGGTTCCTTGGCGGCATCGCGGTCCTCGATTCGCTGGATGGCCTGCTTCGCGATGAATTCCGTGCAGTGACCTTCTCTTACGAGTTCTTCGAGGTGCGCTTTCCAAGCAAGGCATTTATTCGTATTGTGCCCGTGCGTCGCATGGAAGGCACAATTTTTTCTGGTATCCCTCTTATCCGGATCTCCTTTCAAGGGTGGCGGTCTTCGTACCCAAGGTTTATCCTTTACTTGGGCTAAGATTTGATGTATAGGGATTGAGAACTTGGTGTAGTTCTCCTTTGTCGTAGCGTCTGCTTGTGGGCGCGACCTATGTTTGTCTTTGTCCCTGCTGCTAAACCTGTTGCTTCTTTGGCCTACCCGCTTGGTCGATTGATCTTCCTGCTCAGTGGACTTCTTCACGGCGATTCGATCGTCATCCCAAAGCGCGTAGCGTTCCGCGGTCACGAAGACCTCTGCCAGAGTCTGGCTGGGAGTGATAGTCAGCTTGCGGTATAAGTCGTGCTCAGCTGGAAGACCTTTCTTGAATGCAGAGGACGCGATTCGGTCATCGCATCCTACGATGTTAGCCTTTTCTGCTTTAAATCTCTTGATGTAATCTCGAAGAGATTCGTTGGGCTTCTTGCGCAGGTTGTACAGGTGGTCAGGATTCTTCTTGATCGTCCGGTAAGAAGTGTACTCTTTGGTGAAGACATAAGCAAGCTCCTTGAAGCTGCTGATCGACCCGGAGGGCAAGGTATGGAACCAGTCCTGAGCTGCTCCTCGCAAAGTCATTGCAAACACCTTGCACATTAGCGCGTCTTCGGCTTTGTAAAGGATCATAAAGCTCTTGAAATGCTTCAGATGGATTTCTGGATCGGAATCTCCTTTGAAGCATGTGAAAGAGGGCGTTGAGAATCGTTTTGGAGGAGTAGCCTGCTCGATTTTGGCAGTGAAAGGTGAGGAATTTGCTCGGTCTATTTCCATGCGTAGTGTATCTTTGAAATTTCCACCAATCTTTAAGTCTTGAAGTCGGTTATTTACAAGCTTCTCAACGTCTTCCACACGCATGGCTAGTTGGTCACGTGGGTGTCCTTGGCGATTTGAACAACGCTGATTGACTTCTTCGTTGGTTTGCAAGGGTCGACCTTCTTGGCTACGCTGCTTAGATGGCGTGTTGGTGGATTGCACTTGCGAGGGATCCTCTGTAGCTTGGTAACAAGAATTGGATCTTCGTGAGCGGGCAGCGGAGCGCCTTTCTTCACGGTTCTCATTATGAGGGTTATCTGGTTGACCTCCCCGAGGGCCTAGCCTTTTGTGAACATTTTTCTATGAGCGAGCAGCAGAGCGCCTTTCTTCACGATCCTCATTACGATGGCCGTCAGGTTGACCTCCCTGGGAGCCTAGCCTTTCATGAACGCTTCCCTGCGGGCCTAGGCGAGCACGGATGCAAGGTTGTGGGCCTAGCCTTTCGCGCACATTGGTCCTTAAATTCAGTCCGGATGGGAGACTTCGTCTGCTCTGAGTGTGGCTCGCAGATGCTTGCGACATGTCGACAAGCTGACCACGTTGTTGTCCATCTCCTTGTCTGCTTACCCCTGCTTGACTTGCTTGGTGCCCATTGAACTGCATATCGGCGCGTTCGTTCATCCTTCTCTCTTCGCCCTGTGGTCCAAGGTCAAGGTTTTGAGCCAAATTTATTTGGTTGAGGAGTTGCCTCATCAAATTATTTTGGTCGTCCATTCTCTGAGTCAGCTGGTCAACCCTCATATTAAGGTATACTTGACTTCGTGGATCGGGAGGAGAGAAGTGTGTGGAGCCCAATTGCACACGGGCTAGGGCTTCATTAGAGATGTGAGCGGGAGCATGCGTCGAGCGTGGAGGCAATGGAGGGAACGACTGAAGTTGCTCCAAGATTGGGCCAAAGTCGGCGATGGTAGTGAGCCCACCTTGATGGGAGGTTCCATCATGCTTGGCGGCAATGCTATGAAGGTGGCTAGATCCGGCCATGGGGCCTTGAGATGGTATGACGACGGCTAGTGCGGTGGTCCCAGCTGCGGGTCCGGCAGGTGGCGCGGCAGTTTGTTGCGGGTTCATGGCGGCTAAAGGTGGTGGTGCCACCATGTCGATCGCGGGATCGTGGGAGGAGTAGCTTTGGGCCGTCACGGATTGAGCCATCGCGGCGGTCTTGCTCCTCGTGCGCTTGCTTCCAACCATGGTTGTTTGGAAGGCTTCGGTGGATTGGAAAATAGGAGGAACAAATTCCTTGAGCACGCGTTGAGTATAACTCGTGCTCTCAATGAAAGCACCAAATGTTTGTGCAAATAATCTCACTGGAGAATATTTGCTTCTGGATCCTTCAACCTTCAATCTTCCTTCTCTCTCCTTCTCGATTCCTATAAAAAAGATTGGAGTAAATAGACCACACCCGGGGGGTGTTGGCCAAAGGCCCTCCGATGCCTAAGTTAGTTCGAGTGTTTGTAGGAAAACAATAGCTAAGCAAAGGGTACGGAGTTGTATGTATGGTGTGACCTGGGTGGCCGGAGCCGTGTGTGGTGGCCGGAGCCATATGGAGAAAATAAGGAGAGTGGAGAGGGAGAGAGAGCTTCAGGTATTTTCTCGGGTATCAGGAGTAGGTTTAGATGTAGGGTTTTTGAAGTACCTTGAATGATGACTGAAGTCATCTATTTATAGGAGCCTTGGGGCTAGGGTTTCGTAGCCTCGGGGCTAGGGTTTCGTAGAGATTGAGTCGAACTTGATAATATCTGAATTATCTCGTTAATTATAAGATAATATCCTATAATTAGGATATTATCCCTTTGATAAGATAATACTCAAATTATTGATATTATCTCATTAATTATAAGATAATATCCCTTTATTATGATAATATCCCAATTAATGATATTATCTTTATTAATTATGAGATAATACCATATAATTAAGATATTATCCATATTAATTAATTATCCCAATAAATGGTTTAATTAATTAATTTAAGGGATAATCTTCTTTTCCACGTGGCGTGCTCTGATTGGAGACGAAAATATTTGCTCCCACATAGGTCATATTAAGGTTGGGAAGGAATTTGGAAATTTTAATTGGACCGTTACGTAGAGCACGTCGAAACGAGTCCGTAGACACGTATTGGACTCGAATCGGAGTTGTAACGAAGAAATGGCGATCAAAAGAAGTTCAATGGCATAACCGTAAATATTTCGAAGTTCAGTTTTTTTAAACCCGGAATTTCTGCAGTTTGGGGGGGGCTCGACCAGCCGACTTCAAGAGGGGATTTCTCCCAATTCTGGTGACCGTTTCAAGCATGATCAGTTCCAAACGAACCACCTCACTTTCCTCTTTGAATTCCAGCCCATCCCAGCCTCGATCCGCCGCTGTAATCGACGGAAACCACCACGGAACAGGGCGGTTTGGACAGATTTTGACGGCATTTCACGGAGCTCGTTCTCCCTCCTCCGGCCACCGTTTCATGCGAGTGAGGTATGCTTTCTCACCTAATTTTCATGATCTAGCTGATGGTTGGGTAGGAATCTATCAATTTTGAGCCTAGGTAGTTCGATTTTCGAAGTGGGTTTCAGCCGGTTTTGGGGTAGGTCTATGAAGAAAAGTGGTTCCAAATAGGGTGCTTTACCTAGGGTAGGAAGCTGGGTTTCCAGTTTTGAAGATTTCCGGTTGCCGGAATTTGATCAAGCCACCCACACGCTTCCGGCGCGTGTGGCGGTGCGTGGGCAGCATAGTGAAGTCACTTTCAAAACCTAAAAGGATCTCTTGGTCCTCACGAGCGCATAGGAATTCGCGGATATTAATTCGGATAACGTTTGAACCCCGAATGGATCTCGCATATTGTGCGATTTCCTGGTTCAATACGTTTGAACCGTTGGATTGTAGTGAATTTTATATAAGTTGATATAAATGAAGGGTTATGGTTTTCAAACCCACCACAAGGGTGCCCCCTAGTTACTTTGAAACAGTTTGGTTATTTTGATAATGTCCCACGAGTTTTGAGGACGCTTGAACTGTGTGGTGCGAGGAATGCAGCTCGGATTGAAGTGGTATCTCCGAGACCTGCGAGGATTGCAGCTCAGATTGAAGAGTTATCTCTGAGACCTGCGAGGTTTGCGGCTCAGATTGAATAGTTATCTCTGAGACCTGCGAGGATGGAATTGACGGTATTAAAGGAATTGACGGATCAGAAATGGGGGTACACCTAGGTGGAGAGAATTTAAGCTTTGAAACGCTTTTAAAGTAAAAGTGAGGAACTTTATACAGTTACTATCATTTTCTTAATCGATATACTTATGTCACAAGAGAAAGACGGATATATATACATAATTAATTATTTATGAACCTTACATGAGTTCGATACCACGGTATTCGGAGCTTGTTTATTTTATTTTACTTTATTTTAATCCGTTTTGCTTTAATTTATCTCATTTTATTTTATTTAAGTTGTTTGTCTTGATCTTTTTATTATTAGATATGGTATTAAATAGCTCAAGTATTTTTAGCATACTTTGCCCCCTGAGTTTTTGAGATATCCGTACCGGGGGAGTGAGGATTGCGGATCAGGTTGACCAAATGTCTCCTGAGTCCAGCGAGGATTACAGGGCAGGACGTGTCACCAATGGTGTCACGAGGATTTAATAGTTATGACTTTCCAAGAATGATTACTTGAATCTAAATGCCTTTATTCCTTCATTTGAATATTGTTATTGCCATGTGAGCAATGCCAGTAAGCTGGGAACAGAAAGCTAAAAGGGAATAGAAGAGCTACGTGTGGCTTGATCCCTTAGTAAGGGTACATAGGCAGCCTTTTGTTACAATGTGCAGCCACGAGTTGGAGTCTTTGAGATTGTTAATGTATTATTGATATTTTGAGAGCTGAGATGAATTTTATTAGCTGAATGATTTATTTGATTTATTGAGGCCTGACGCCAGAATAATACGATGCTTGACTTTTGATATAATTTGATACATGCTGGCAATTGGGTTATATTCGTACATGCTTATTTGACAGGTGGAAGTTTTTGGGGAAATGTTCATTTTATAGGGGAGACTCCGCCGAATTTTCAGTAGAAGACGAGTTTGAAATTCTTTAGATTTGGTTTATAAGGGTATTTCGGTGGTTTGTTCCGGCACCCGCCAGGTGTCGGACACGCACAGGGTTCGGCTCGAATTCCAAAGTGGAATTTGGGTCGGGTCCTGTCAGATTGGATTTCACACAAAACACACCGAATGACTCTCCCACCATATTATCATGTTGCCCAAGTTTTGGGCTCGATCCGATGTCCATAGGCCATAGAGATTGGACAATTCAAGTTCGTACTCAGTTTGTGCCTTAAATGGAGTTGTTTTGATATTGCATAGTTAAAGAGATTGGATTTCACTCAAAACTCACAGAATGAGTCCACCCACCATATTATGATGTTGCCCAAGTTTTGGGCTCGATCCGAAATCAATAGGTGTAAGAAACAGGACAATTCAAGTTCGTTCTCAATTTGTGCCTTACATGGAGTGGTTGGTGTATTGCATACTTTTAGCGATTTGATTTCACTCAAAACTCACCGAATGAATCCTCCCACCATATTATGATGTTGACCAAGTTTTGGGCTCGATCCAAAATCAATAGGTGTAAGAAATTGCACAATTCAAGTTCGTACTCAGTTTGTGCCTTACATAGAGTGGTTGGTGTATTGCATAGTTTTAATCACTGGATTTCACTCAACATAGTTCAAGCAATTGGATTTCACTCAAAACACACCGAATGACTCCTCCCACCATATCATGATGTTGCCCAAGTTTTGGGCTCGATCCGATGTCCATAGGCCATAGAAATTGGACAATTCAAGTTCGTACTCAGTTTGCTCCTTACATGGAGTCGTTGTTTATTGCATAGTTTTAGCGATTGGATTTCACTCAAAATTCACCGAACGACTCCTCCCACCATATTATGATGTTGCCCAAGTTTTGGGCTCGATATGATATCCATCAGCCATAGAAATTGGACAATTCCAATTCGTACTCAGTTTGTGCCTTACATGGAGTGGTTGGTGTATTGCATAGTTTTTGCGATTGGATTTCACTAAAAACTCACCAATCGACTCCTCCCACCATATTATCATGTTGCCCATGTTTTGGGCTCGATCCGATATCCATAGGCCATAGAAATTGGACAATTCAAGTTCGTACTCAGTTGGTGCCATACATGGAGTGGTTGGTGTATTGCATAGCTTTAGCGGTTGGATTTATCTCAAAACTCACCGAATGACTCCACCTACCTTATTATGACGTTGCCCAAGTTTTGGGCTCGATCCGATATCTACAGGCCACAGAAATTGGACAATTCAAGTTCATACTCTGTTTTTCCCTTACATGGAGTGGTTGGTGTATTGCATAGTTTTAGGGATTGGATATCACTGAAAATTAACCAAATGACTCCTCCAACCATATTATGATGTTGCCTAAGTTTTGGGCTCAATCCGAAATCAATAGGTATAAGAAATTGGACAATTCAATTTCATACTCAGTTTGTGCCTTACACGGAGTGGTTTGTGTGTTGCATAATTTTAGCGATTGGATTTCATTCAAAACTCGCCGAATGACTCCTCCCACCATATTATGATGTTGCAAAGGTTTTGGGTTCGATCCGATATCCATAGGCCATAGAAATTGGACAATTCAAGTTCGTACTTAGTTTGTGCCCTACATGGAGTGGTTAGTGTATTGCACAGTTTTAGCGATTGGATTTCTCTCAAAACCCACCAAATGAATCCTCCTACCATATTATAACGTAGCCCAAGTTTTGGCCTCGATCCGAAATCAATTGATGTAAGAATTGGACAATTCAAGTTCGTACTCAGTTTGTGCCTTACATGGAGTGGTTGGTGTATTGCATAGTTGAAGCGATTGGATTTCAAACAACACACACAGAATGATTCCTCCCACCATATTATGATGTTGCCCAAGTTTTGGGCTCGATCCGATGTCCATAGGCCGTACAAATTGGATAATTCAAGTTCATACTAAGTTTTGTTCCTTACATGGAGTGGTTGGTGTATTGCATAGTTTTAGTGATTCGATTTCACCCAAAACCCACCAAATGAATCCTCCTACCATATTATGATGTTGCCCAAGTTTTGGGCTCGATACGACATCAATTGGTGTAAGAAATTGGACAATACAAATTCATACTCAGCTTGGGCCTTAAATGGAGTGCTTGGTGTATTGCATAGTTTTTGCGATTGGATTTATCTCAAAACTCACCAAATGACTCCTCCCACCTTATTATGTTGTTGCCCAAATTTTGGGCTCAATCCGATATCCATAGGTGTAGGAAATTGGACAATTCAAGTTCGTAGTCAGTTTGTGCCTTACATGGAGCGGTTAGTGTATTGCATAGTTTTAGCGATTGGATTTCACTAAAAACTCACCGAATGACTCCTCCCACCTTATTAAGATGTTCCCCAAGTTTTGGGCTCGATCCGATATCCGTAGGCCATGGAAATTGGAAAATTCATTCTCGTCCTCAGTTTGTGCCTTACATGGGGTGGTTGGTGTATTGCATAGCTTTTGCAATTAGATTTCACTCAAAACTCACCGAATCACTCCTCCCACCATATTGTGATGTTGCCCAAGTTTTGGGCTCGATCCGAAATCAATAGGTGTAAGAAATTGGAGAAATCAAGTTCGTACTTAGTTTGAGCCTTAAATGTAGTGGTTGGTGTTTTGCATAGGTTTAGCAATTGGATTTCACACAAAACACACCGAATGACTCCAACCATCATATTACGATGCTGCCCTAGTTTTGGGCTTGATTCGATATCCATAGGCCATAGAAATTGGACAATTCAAGTTCGTACTAAGTTTGTGCCTTACATGGAATGGTTAGTGTATTGCATAGTTTTAGCGATTGGATTTCACTAAAAACTCACTGATTGACTCCACCCACCATATTATGTTGTTGCCCAGGTTTTGAGATCGATCCGAAATCAATAGGTGTAAGAAATTGGACAATTCAAGTTCGTACTCAGTGTGTGCCTTCAATGGAGTCGTTGGTGTGTTGCGTAGTTTTAGCGATTGGATTTCACTCAAAACTTACCGAATGACTCCTCCCACCATATTATGATGTTCCCCTAGTTTTGGGCTCGATCCGATATTCATAGGCCATAGAAATTGAACATTTCAAGTTCGTACTCAATTTGTGCCTTACGTGGAGTGGTTGGTGTATTGCAAAGGTTTAGGTATTGGATTTCACTCAAAACTCACCGAATGACTCCTCCCACTATATTATGTTGTTGACCAAGTTTTGGGTTCGATCCGATATCCATAGGCCATAGAAATTGGACAATTCATTCTTGTATTCAGTTTGTGCCTTACATGGAGTGGTTGGTGTATTGCATAGTTTTGGCGATTGGATTTCACTCAAAAATCACTGAATGACTCCTCCCACCATATTATGATGTTGCCCAAGTTTTGGGCTCGATCCGATATCCATAGGCCATAGAAATTGGACAATTCAAGTTCGTACTCAGTTTGTGCCTTATATGGTGTGGTTGGTGTATTACATAGTTTTCGCGATTAGATTTCACTCAAAACTCACCGAATGAATCCTCCCACCATATTATGATGTTGCCCGAGTTTTGGGCTCAGTCCGAAATCAATAGGTGTAAGAAATTGGACAATTCAAGTTCGTACTCAGTTTGTGCCTTACATGGAGCGGTCAGTGTATTGCATAGTTTTAGCGATTGGATTTCACTCAAAACACAGCGAATGACTCCTCCTACCATATTATGATGTTGCCCAAGTTTTGGGCTCGATCAAAAATCCATAGGTGTAAGAAATTGAACAATTCAAGTTCGTACTCAGTTTGTGCCTTACATGGAG
>NW_018921372.1:288116-298369 GCF_002207925.1 Prunus avium
ATTTTTCAGTTTGGATGTTGATGTGTGTGCGCGTTTGTGTATCTGAAAGACACAAACACGCACACATCATCTAAAAAATTGTCTTTATGCTGCAGCCGTCATTTTTCTAAAAGCAAATGTTTTGGATGTGGATGTGTGTGTGCCTTTGTGTATCTCAAAGACACAAAGACGCACACATCATCCACTTCTAAAACATTGCCTTTGTGTGTTGGTTCGATTATGATGAGGAACAGAGTTCATTCTGGTAAGACTTCACTTTAATTTGATAGTGACGACGGTTTCCTATATAAACCGTCGTGGGTTATCACAAATCTTGTCATACTGTTTATCTACCGCCGTAGGAAAAAAAATCCAATAAATAAATCTTAAAAACCAATTAAAATTAAGACGACGGTTTATAAATAATGATAGACGTATAATGGTAAAAAATTTGTACGTCGTTAATTTAACAAACCGTCATGGTTAGTACAATTATGCGGACAGTAGAGTTATGGATACCGTCATAGTATTCAGTAATTAAAAAGTCGATAAATTTATATTTATAGTCGTGGTAACCTAATTTAAACCGGGGAATTTTTTTGTAATTAACCGTCGTAGATTTCTTTGAATTTATGCGTCGCTGACTAAGAAAATTGGGTCATTTTTATTAATGAGTTAACACGACGTCTTATTTTTAAATCGTCGTCTTTACTTTCTACGGCGGTGATTTCATAGCTGCAGTCGTTGTTTTTAGGTTTAGATTTTAACTCGGAACAATACCTTTGTAATAAGACCACGCTTTTTTAATTTGGTGCGTCGTGGTTTAAAAGTATCTATGCGTCTACCGGTTTTTTAGGTGTTTAAGTTATGTTTCCACGACGGGTTTCTATTACCGTCGTCTTTTAAAAAACGACGACCGTTTTTTGATCTACCGTCGTTGTTTCCTGGTCGTCTTTTGCCCTTTTGTAGTAGTGGCAGCCATAATTGAACACCTTTGAAAACCCATGTGAAGAAAGCTTGAGGTGCAGCAGCAAAAGAAGTATGGGATGGAATTGATTCCAACCACACTAACATAGACAAGATGAAGTGGGAGTTATGGATTGTATTAAAAGAGGAATGGTGGTGTTGGAATTTATCATGATGTTCCTCCCTCTTAGCCCTATAAATAGAGAAGTCTTCAAGTTTCAAAAACACACACCAAGCTCCCAATCTTCTCTTGAGCTCTCTCTCCTTCCTCCAATTCTTCTAGTTTTAATTTGTTTTACTTTTATTTTATCGGAGTGTGTAGTTTTTGTTCAAATGGAATTTGTAGTTTTCTTTTTAATTAATTGATGAATGTTTGATAATCTATTTCATGGGTTCAATCATGTTTTTCCCATTGTGTAGTAAAAACTTTCATGCTTTTAAAAGAGAAGAGAACTACTTAGATTAATAGAATTTTGACGAAGATTATTTTTTGATAGTTTGTTGCCAATGGTACAAGTTATGCTTAGAATACTTCTAAAAGAAATTAAAAAGAGCTTTAATTATTTTGAACAACTACAATGGAAAATATTTTGTGGATCAAATTAATAAGAGTTGCCTGGTTATGTTAAAAGTGGAACCCCAATGCCTTAGTGTTTTAATCAATTAAATTTTTTCTAAATCAAATCTTGCAAAAATCTACCTATCAATCAAACTTGTTCTTTTTCATCTCTGTTATTTTCCTTACACTGCCCTCGGTGGATACGACACCTGGACTTCCGAGCTACACTACAATACGATACCTTCCCTTGGGTTTTCCAAAGTGGTACAAACACATATTATGATGTTGCCCAAGTTTTGGGCTCGATCCGAAATCAATAGATGTAAGAAAGTGTACAATTCAAGTTCGTACTCAGTTTGTGCCTTACATGGAGTGGTTGGTGTATTGCATAGTTTTAGGGATTGGATTTCACACAAAACTCACCGAATGACTCCTCCCACCATATTATGACATTATCCAAGTTTTGGGCTTG
Organism: Prunus avium; assembly: GCF_002207925.1. Next base: position 290,093 of record NW_018921372.1, read on the forward strand.
ATCCGAAATCAAAAGGTGTAAGAAATTGGACAATTCAAGTTCGTACTCAATTTGTGCCTTAAATGGAGTGGTTGGTGCATTGCATAGTTTTAGTGGTTGGATTTCACTCAAAACACATTGAAAGACTCCGCCCACCATATTATGACGTTGCCCAAGTTTTGGGTTCGATCCAAAATCAATAGGTGTAAGAAATTGGACAATTCAAGTTCGTACTCAGTTTGTGCCTTAAATGGAGTGGTTGGTGTATTGCATAGTTTTAGCGATTGGATTTCACTCAAAACTCACTGAATGACTCCTCCCACCAAATTACGATGTTGCCCAAGTTTTGGGCTCGATCCAATATCCATAGGCCATAGAAATTGGACAATTCAAGTTCGTAATCAGTTTGTGCCTTACATGGAGTGGTTGGTGTACTGTTTAGTTTTAGAGATTGGATTTCACTCAAAACTCACCGAATGAATCCTCCCACCTTATGATGAAGTTGACCAAGTTTTGGGCTCAATCTGAAATCAATAGGTGGAAGAAATTGGGCAATTCAAGTTCGTACCCAGTTTGTGATTTACATGGAGTGGTTGGTTTATTGCATAGTTTTAGAGATTGGATTTCACTCAAAACTCACAGAATGACTCCTCCCACCATATTATGATGTTGCCCAAGTTTTGGGCTCGATCCGAAATCTATAGCCCATAGAAATGGACAATACAAGTTCGTCCTCAGTTTGTGCCTTACATGGAGTGGTTGGTGTGTTGCATAGTTTTAGCGATTGGATTTCACTCAAAACTCACTGAATTACTCCTCCCACCATATTATGCTGTTGCCCAAGTTTTGGGCACGATCCGAACTCAATAGGTGTAAGAAATTGGACAATTCAAGTTCGTACCCAGTTTGTGATTTAAATGGAGTGGTTGATGTACTACATTGTTTTAGCGATTGGATATGACTCAAAACTCACCGAATGACTCCTCCCACCATATTATGACGTTGCCCATGTTTTGGGCTCGATCCGATATCCATAGGCCGTAGAAATTGGACAATTCAAGTTCGTACTAAGTTTGTGCTTTCAATGGAGTGGTTCGTGTATTGCATAGTTTTAGTGATTGGATTTCACTCAAAACTCACAGAATGACTCCTCCAACCATATTACGATGTTGCCCAAGCTTTGGACTCGATCCGAAATCAATACGTGTAAGAAACTTAACAATTCCAGTTCGAACTCAGTTTGAGCCTTAAATGGAGTGGTTCGTGTATTGCACAGTTTTTGTGATTGGATTTTACTCAAAACTCACCGAATGACTCCTCCCACTATATTTTTTTGTTGCCCAAGCGTTGGGCTCGGTCCGAAATCCATAGGCCATAGAAATTGGACAATTCAAGTTCGTCCGAAGTTTGTTCCTTACATGGAGTGGTTGGTGTATTGCATAGTTTTAGCGATTGGATTCCACTCAAAACTCACCAAATCACTCCTCCCACCATATTATGTTGTTGCCCAAGTTTTGGGCTCGATCCGATATCCATAGGCCATAGAAATTGGACAATTCAAATTCGTACTCAGTTTGTTCCTGACATGGAGTGGTTCGTGTATTGCATAGTTCTAGCGATTGGATTTCACTCAAAACTCACTGAATGACTCCTCCCACCATATTATGATGTTGCCCAAGTTTTGGGCTCGATCCGATATCCGTAGGCCGTAGAAATTGGACAATTCAAGTTCGTACTCAGTTTGTGCCTTACATGGATTGGTTGGTGTATTGCATAGTTTCAGCGATTGGATTTCCCTGAAAACTCACCGAATGACTCCGCCCACCGTATTACGTTGTTGCCTAAGTTTTGGGCTTGATATGATATCCATAGGCCATAGAAATTGGACAATTCAAGTTCGTACTCAGTTTGTTCCTGAAATGGAGTGGTTCGTGTATTGCATAGTTCTAGCGATTGGATTTCACTCAAAACTCACTGAATGACTCCTCCCACCATATTATGATGTTGCCCAAGTTTTGGGCTCGATCCGAAATCAATAGGTGTAAGAAATTGGACAATTCCAATTCGTACCTAGTTTGTGGTTTAAATGGAGTGGTTGGTGTATTACACAGTTTTAGCAATTGGATTTCACTCAAAACTCATAGAATGACTCCCCCCACCATATTATGATGTTGCCAACTTTTGGGCTCGGTCCGAAATCCATAGGGCACAGAAATTCGACAATTCAAGTTCGTCCTAAGTTTGTGCCTTACATGGAGTGATTGGTGTATTGTGTAGTTTCAGCGATTAGATTTCACTCAAAACTCACCAAATGACTCCTGTCACCATATTAAGAAGCTGCCCAAGTTTTGGGCTCGATCCGATGTCCATTGGCCCCAGAAATTGGACAATTCAAGTTCGTACTCAGTTTGTGCCTTACATGGAGTAGTTGGTGTATTGCAAAGTTTTGGCGATTCGATTTCACTCAAAACCCACCGAATGACTCCTCCCACCATATTATGATGTTTCATAAGTTGTGGGCTCGATTTGAATTAAATAGGTGTAAGAAATTGGACAATTCAAGTTCGTACTCAGTTTGTGCCTTAAATGGAGTGGTTGGTATATTGCACAGTTTTAGCAATTGGATTTCACTCAAAATTCACCAAATGACTCCTCCCACCATATTATGATGTAGCCCAAGCTTTGGGGTTGATCCGATATCCATAGGCCCTAGAAATTGGACAATTCAAGTTCGTCCTAAGTTTGTGCCTTACATGGAGTGGTTGGTGTATTGCGTAGTTTCAGCGATTGGATTTCACTCAAAACTGACCAAATGACTCCTCCCACCGTATTATGATGTTGCCCAAGTTTGGGTTCGATCCGAAATAAATAGGTGTAAGAAATTGGACAATTCAAGTTCGTACTCAGTTTGTGCCTTAAATGGAGTGGCTGGGGGACTACATAGTTTTAGCGACTGGATTTCACTCAAAACAAACTGAATCACTCCACCCACCATATTATGATGTGGTTGGGGTATTGCCCAGTTTTAGCAGTTGGATTTCACCCAAAACTCACCAAATGACTCCTCCCACCGTATTATGATGTTGCCCAAGTTTGGGCTCGATCCGAAATAAATAGGTGTAAGAAATTGGACAATTCAAGTTCGTACTCAGTTTGTGCCTTAAATGGAGTGGCTGGTGTACTACATAGTTTTAGCGACTGGATTTCACTCAAAACAAACTGAATCACTCCACCCACCATATTATGATGTGGTTGGTGTATTGCACAGTTTTAGCAGTTGGATTTCACCCAAAACTCATCGAATGACTCCTCCCACCGTATCATGATGTTGCCCAAGTTTTGGGGTCAGTCCAATATCCATAGACCGTAGAAATTGGAAAATTCATGGTCGTACTCTGTTTGTGCCTTAAATGGGGTGGTTGGTGTATTGCTTAGTTTTAGCAATTGGATATCACTCAAAACACACCGAATGACTCCTCCCACCATATTATGATGTTGCCCAAGTTTTGTGCCCAGTTAAAACCAATAGGTGTAAGAAATTGGACAATTCAAGTTCGTACTCAGTTTGTGCCTTAAATGGAGTGGTTGTTGTATTGCATAGTTTTAGCAATTGTTTTTCACTCAAAACTCCCCGAATGACTCCTCCCATCATATTATGATGTTGCCCAAGTATTGGGCTCTGTCCGATATGAATAGGTGTAAGAAATTGGACAATTCAAGTTCGTGCTCAGTTTGTGCCTTAAATGGAGTGGTTGGTGTACTGCATAGTTTTAGCGATTGGATTTCACTCAAAACTCCGCGAATGACTCCTCCCACCATATTATGATGTAGCCCAAGTTGTGGGCTCGGTTTGAAATCCATAGGTGTAAGAAGTTGGACAATTCAAGTTGGTACTCAGTTTGTGCCTTAAATGGACTGGTTGGTCTATTGCATAGTTTTAGCGATTGGATTTCACACAAAACTCACCGAATGACAGGTCCCACCTTATTATTATGTTGCCCAAGTTTTGGGCTCGATCCGAAATCAAAATGTGTAAGAAATTGGACAATTCAAGTTCGTACTCAGTTTGTGCCTTAAATGGAGTGGTTGGTGTATTGTATAGTTTTAGCAATTGGATTTCTCCCAGAACAGACAGAATGACTCCTCCCACCATATTATGATTATGCCCAAGTTTTGGGATCGATCCGATATCAATAGGTCATAGAAATTTCAGAATTCAAGTTCGTACTCAGTTTGTACCATACATGGAGTGGTTGTTGTATTGCATAGTTTTAGCGATTGGATTTCACTCAAAACTCACCGAAAGACTCCTCCCACTATATTGTGATGTTTCCCTAGTTTGGGGCTCGATCCGATATCCACTGGCCGTCGAAATTGGACAATTCAAGTTCGAACTCAGTTTGTGCCTTACATGGAGTGGTTGTTGTATTGCATAGTTTTATCTATTGGATTTCACTCAAAACTCACCGAATGACTCCTCCCATTGTATTATGATGTTGCCCAAGTTTTGGGCTCGATCCAAAATCAAAAGGTGTAAGAAATTAGACAATTCAAGTTCGTACTCAGTTTGTGCCTTAAATGTAGTGGATGGTGTATTGCGTTGTTTTAGCGATTGGATTTCACTCAAAACTCCCCGAATGCCTCCTCCCACCATATTATGATGTTGCCCAAGTTTTGAGCTCGGTCCGAAATCCATAGCCCACAGAAGTTGGACAATTCAAGTTTGTACTCTATTTGTGCCATACATGGAGTGGTTGGTGTATTGCATAGTTGTAGCGATAGGATTTCACCCAAAACTCACCGAATGATTTCTCCCACCATATTATGATGTTGCCCAAGTTTTGGGCTCAATCCGAAATCAATAGGTGTAAGAAATTGGACAATTCGAGTTCGTACTCAATTTGTGCATTAAATGGAGTACTTGGTGTATTGCATTGTTTTAGCGATTGGATTTCTCCCAAAACACACAGAATGACACCTCCCACCATATTATGATGTTGCCCAAGTTTTGGGCTCGATCCGAAATCAATAGGTGTAAGAAATTCGCCAATTCAAGTTCGTACCCAGTTTGTTCCTTAAATGGAGTGTTTGGAGTATTGCATAGTTCTACAGATTGGATTTCACTGAAAACCCACCGAATGACTCCTCCCACCATATTATGATGTTCCCCTAGTTTTGGGCTCGATCCGATATCCATAGGCCATAGAAATTGGACAATTAAAGTACGTACTAAGTTTGTACCTCACCTGGAGTCGTTGGTGTATTGCATTGTTTTAGCGATTGGATTTCACTCAAAACTCACCGAATGACTCCACCCACCATATTATGAGGTTGCCCAAGTTTTGGGCTCAATCCGAAATCAATAGGTGTAAGAAATTGGACAATTTAAGTTCGTACTCAGTTTGAGCCTTATATGGAGTGGTTGTTGTATGGCATAGTTTTAGCGATTAGGTTTCTCTCAAAACACATAGAATGACTCCGCCCACCATATTATGATGTTGCCCAAGTTTTGGGCTCAATCCGAAATCAGTAGGTGTAAGAAATTGGACAATTCTAGTTTGTACTCAGTTTGTGCCTTAAATGGAGTGGTTGGTGTATTGCATAGTTTTAGCGATTCGATTTCACTTAAAATTGCCGAATGACTCCTCCCACCATATTATGATGTTGCCGAAGTTTTGGGCACGGTCCAAAATCCATAGGCCACAGAAATTGGACAATTCAAGTTCGTACTCAGTTTGTACCTTAGAGGGAGTGGTTGGTGTATTGCGTTGTTTTAGCGATTAGATTTTGCTCAAAACTTACCAAATGACTCCTCCCACCATATTATGATGTTTCCCAAGTTTTGAGGTCGATCCGGTATCCATAGGCCATACAAATTGGACAATTCTAGTTCGTACTCAATTTGTACCTTACAAGGAGTGGTTGGTGTATTTCTTAGTTTTAGCGATTGGATTTCACAAAAAACCCACCGAATGACTCCGCCCACCTTATTAAGATGTTGCCCAAGTTTTGGGCTCGATCCGAAATCAATAGGTGTAAGAAATTAGACAATTGAAGTTCGTATTCAGTTTGTGCTTTAAATGGAGTGGTTGGTGTATTGCATAGTTTTAGCGATTGGATTTCACTCAAAGCTCGCAGAATGACTCCTCCCACCATATTATGATGTTACCCAAGTTTTGTTTTCGGTCCGATATCCATAGGCCACAGAAATTGGACAATTCAAGTTCGTACTCAGTTTGTGCCTTACATGGTGTGGTTGGTGTATTGCATAGTTTTAGCGATTGAATTTCACTCAAAACTCACCGAATGACTCCCCCCACCATATTATGATGTTGCCCAGGTTTTGGGCTCGGTCCGAAATCCATAGGCCATAGAAATTGGACAATTCAAGTTCGTACTCAGTTTGTGCCTTACATGGAGTGGTTGGTGTATTGCATAGTTTTAGCGATTGGATTTCACTCAAAACTCACGGACTGACTCCTCCCACCATATTATGATGTTGCCCGAGTTTTGGGTTCGATCCGAAATCAATAGGTGTAAGAAATTGGACAATTCAAGTTTGTGCCCTAAATGGAGTGGTTGGTGTATTTCATAGTTTTAGCGATTGGATTTCATTCAAAACTCACCGAATGACTCCTCCGTTCATATTATGTTGTTGCCCCATGTTTTGGGCTCGATTTGATATCCATAGGCCATAGAAATTGGACAATTCAAGTTCGTACTCAGTTGGTACCGTACATGGATTGGTTGGTGTATTGCTTAATTTTAGCGATTGGATTTCACTCAAAATTCACCGAATGACTCATCCCACCTTATTATGATGTTGCCCAAGTTTTGGCCTCGATACGAAATCAATAGGTGTAAGAAATTGGACAATTCAAGTTCGTACTCAGTTTGGGCCTTAAATGGATTGGTTGGTGTATTGCATAGTTTTAGAGATTAGATTTCACTCAAAACTGACCGAATGACTCCCCGCACCATATTCTGATGTTGCCCAAGTTTTAGGTTCGGTCCGAAATCCATAGGCCATAGAAGTTGGACAATTCAAGTTCGTACTCAGTTTGTGCCTTAAATGGAGTGGTTGGTGTTTTGCGTAGTTTTAGCTATTGGATTTCACTCAAAGCCCACAGAATGACTCCTCCCACCGTATTACGATGTTGTCCAAGTTTTGTTGTATTTGGTTGAACTCATTCTTTTTGTCTTGGTCACCACCTCGTTCTGAAACCCAAAATGTAAGCCCTAGGTTTTTCCCATTTTTTTTTTTCTAGCCTGAAATTGGAAACACAAATCAGAAGAGGAAAATGTTTTGAATCGCAAATCTTAGTGGGTTCTTGCTCTGATGGTTGGGGCGGCCATGATAGCCGCTACACTGTGCCATGTCTCTTCCTAGATCTCCTTAAATGGAGTGGTTGGTGTATTGTATTGTTTTAGCGATTGGATTTCATTCAAAACTCACCGAATGACCACTCCCACCATATTTTTATGTTGCCCAAGTTTTGGGCTCGGTCCGAAATCCATAGGCCATTGAAATTGGACAATTCAAGTTCGTACTCAGTTTTTGCCTTACTTGGAGTGCTTGGTTTATTGCATATTTTTAGCGATTGAATTTCACTCAAAACTCATCTAATGACTCCTCCCACCATATTATGTTGTTGCCCATGTTTTGGGCTCGATCCGATATCCATAGGCCATAAAAATTGGACAATTCAAGTTCGTACTCAGTTGGTACCTTACATGGAGTGTTTGGTGTATTGCTTAGTTTTAGCGATTGGATTTCACTCAAAACTCACCGAATGACTCCTCCCACCTTATTATGCTGTTACCCAAGTTTTGGCCTCGGTCCAAAATCAATAGGTTTAAAAAATTGGACAATTCAAGTTCGTACTCAGTTTGTGCCTTAAATGGAGTGGTTGGTGTCACTACAAGAAAATATGCCTTGGTTGACACTTCATAGTTGTCCCTTGTTCAAAAACCATCAACTATTCTAGTAAACCTTGACACTTTTTAATAAACGTCAAATGTCAATTAAAGGCCTCTATACCTGACACTTCTTAATAATCATCAAGGAAAACCCCTTATAGTTGACGCTTATTTTTAAATTTTTTTAATAAAAAAAAAAATTAAAAAATAGCGTGAGAGTTTGCGAGTTCGCTCCAAATGTTCTGAAGTGTTCTGCCCTAATCAACTCGTTCTTTTTATTTTGGTTTTTTATCATAAATGGTCCTTGACGTTTACGAAATTATCACGAATGGTCCTTGAGGTTTTTTTGTGACACTAATAGTCCTTAACGTTTGGACT
>NW_018921372.1:299100-322320 GCF_002207925.1 Prunus avium
ATGATAGCCGCTACACTGTGCCATGTCCCTTCCTAGATCTCAAGCCACCATGTCTCTCTCTCTCTTTTCGGGATCTGATGCCATGACAGCCCCCATCCTCTCTCTTTCTCTCGCATTACTCTCTTTGTTGCACCAGCTAACTGATAACCATCTTAGCCAAAAATCTAGATCTGCGTCTTTAGTGTTACTTTTTAGATTCATAGGTTTTGAGTGTCCTAGTTTGCAGTCCCACCACTGGAGATTGACGACAAGGAACGACATCGCCCTTTGCCAACAGATAATTTTATATTATTTAAGGTTTGAGTTTTCTAATTTATATTGTAAGTTTTAGGTTTTAATTTTGGGCTAGTCTGTGCAGGTTTTCAAGTTTTTAATTTCTATTTGGACTAGTAATTTGGAGACCGAGGATTTCAAATAAGTTTTGAACTAGATGCAGATTTGGTTATGTTAGTTTAATTTTGAGTTTACTGCTGCATTCATAAATTTTTAGTTTTTTTTCTTTTCTAATTGATTTTTTTATTTTTCTGAGTTGGTTCTCGTGTCTAGAAGTTGCATCTTGTTTTCTTATTCTGATTCATGAATTAGCTATTATGTCTGTCTTAAGCCTCTGTTTTTCTGGGCTCTAGGTGTTTTGCTTTGTTTGGCTTTGTTTAGCTATGTTTCTTCTGTTTTCTGTAATTTTTTCCTTTCGTGTGGGTTGGGGGGGTTTGAGGATTTCTCATCCTCCTGTAGCCTCATTGATTGATTAATATCATCTTCGTTTCTATTTTAAAAAAATTGTGCTATGAGTTCTGTGGGGTGATGAGGATAATATGTGAATATTACCAAGGTATTTTCTTTAATTAGAAAACCTGAGATTGATTTTGGAAGCTTGTTATGATTGATTTTTTTCTTTCTTGTCAGTATTCTACTAAATGCTTGTGAAGGCTGCCTCTTTTATGGGGTTTTAATGAAAGCTACTTAACGGCCAAACTATGAAAGCCTCTGTTGGTTTCTTTAATTTCCTTATAGTCTCTGCAATTTTTAATGTTATACTAGTTCTCTATTTCTTTCTAGTCTATAGATTCGTTCACCTTTTTTATTTTGCTTTGTTTGATATTTTGGTTGAACCATTGGCAAGTGTTATTGCTAACTAAGTGTTATTGTTTTCTAGTTGAATAACACAGGTTAGCAATAAGTAGGTTTTTTAATTTGTATGGAGATTTGTTCTGCATAGCCAATTTTGACAGGACCCGCCCCGAATCACACCAATGCCGGGCCCACTTGCTAAAAACCAAGACTTTCTGCCGAGAAATTTGGCAGAGTCTTCCCTGTAAATTTGACTTTTCCCAAAATTTCAACCTGAAAATTTAAAACACAATTTATAACCCAACTGGCAGCATGCACAAGTTATCAACATCCAAATACATAATAGGCCTCCGGCCTTCAAATAGTTCGAAACAAAATCAACAATGTTGTTAAGTCGAATAAAGCATAAACGATGAAATGAATAACCTCAAACAACTTTACAAATACCACCGAAAATATTAAACCGGATTCAAATCCAACAACCACAACGAAATCCATTCACAAACTCAGAATTGTTCAAACCTTTTTAAATATAGTTTATTTCGCAGCTGCACCTAGGTGAGAACCCAGGCTACTTATATACCCTTGGACAAGGGATCAAGCCACACGTAGTTCTTATATCAATGGTCACAACTCCGATTCCGATGAAACAAAATAAACACATTCCCAATCTCTTTCTTCTTTATATCAGTTCAATCGCGCAACCATACCCTATCCACGGCGTATGTTGCCGAACAACACTTCCCAATCCAGGGCTTAAACATTCATATATGTACAGGGTACTCACAAAGTACAAACTCACGAATCTCAAATCCAGAATCAAAACCACATATATCAAATGTAACATGTATGCCTATAAATGAGTATATATGTATATATAATAACACCCACCTCTCACCATCATTATGTACCAGGGGAAAACAATCCAATCGGGGATTGTTGACTAGTCCACACGTAACATCCCTCAAACGGCTATGTGGCTAGGGACGAGCCGTCCAACTGGGGGACTAACTCTCAGCCAGCACGTACGGATGAAAAATCAAGACCCGTACGCCTGAAAACAGCCCTACGCGCGCAGACTACCCAATCAATGGTCTACAGCAACATCCCGTCAAGGATGCCCCGGGTTCCGACATTTCCAAGTATCCATATCCACTGTGTACAAGTACCAATATCCAAGGGGGGTACATGTGATAATGCACATCATGTACTAGGGGAAATAATCCAACCGGGGATTGTTCACTAGTCCACACGTAACAGCCCTCAAACGGTTATGTGGCTAGGGACGAGCTGTCCAACTGGGGGACTAACTCTCAGCCAGCACGTACGGACGAAGAAGCAAGACCCGTACGCCTGAAAACAGCCCTACGCGCGCAGACTACCCAATCAAGGGTCTACAGCAACATCCAGTCAAGGATGCCCCGGGTTCCATCATATCCAGACTATATCCATATATCCATTTCCATGTATCCCAGTGTCCATATCCACTGTTTCCAAATACCCATTTCCAATGTTTCAAAGTATCATCATTCAAGGGAAGGTACATATGATGGTGGAGTTCGTAATCCCTTATATAAATATTATAAAAATAATATTCCCTTCCTTAATTCAATTTTCCCACAATACATATTCATAGTATAGGCAATAAACTCTCAAGCATATTCTATAGGCAAAATGTCACTTTTGGTCCCTGTGGTTTACCACTTTTACCACTAAGGTCCCTGTAGTTTCAATTTGAAGCAATTTAAGGACAATCCTAAATTTCTGTCAAATTCTTCTAACTTTGGTTACTTATTAAGGGGTATTTTGGTCCAAAATTTATTCCTTAAAAAGAAACAAAATTAATATAAATTAAAGAAAATTACAATTTAAAAATAAATATATAACCTCTCTCCCCTTCTCCTCCTAACCCGACTACCCAACTAACCAACACCCACCCAACCCTAGCCAGCCAGCCACCACCTTCCTGTAACCCAACCACCATCACAACCACCCAAGCCCACCCCAAACCAAAATAACCAAATTGTGCCCAAATCAACCAACAATGCTTGCTAGAACTTTGAAATCGTTTAGGATTAAGTTCAAACCTTTTTTAGCGACAACAATGCTATGCAATGAAAATCAATTTTAAAAGATTATTAAAAGATTTCTCACAAACAACCAATCGCCACCAAAGAATCTCCATAAAAAAATGGTGTCTGCCTTGTTCTGTGCCCAGGAGACTATGCTCTACCCTCAGATCTGGAACCTTCTCGAAGTCGGCATGGATTGAGACAGAAAATCTTGGAATTGAAGGATGGGCTTCGATGACGACGACGACGACAAAGAGAGCGCAAGCTTCCAGTACAATTCCAAGTCAAACTGAGCCGAGGGTTATGCCGTCGCTGGGCTCTGTGAAGTCGGTGGTCCAGAAGAACGCGGCCTCATTTAGCTCCTCGCTAGCGGCGGAGGAGGGCGACGAGGACGAGAAGAAGCCGAGGTACCAATCCAACAACGGCAATCGTTGATGGCAGAAGCTAGTTGAATCCATTGTTTTGAGTTTTTGTTTTTTGTTTTTTCGAGAGAGAAAGCGTTGTTTGCAAGGAGGAATTTTTATTATTGCATTTTAAAACTAATTTCCCTAAAAATTTATATTTATATTGTTTATTTAAAAAAGGAAGGAATCTTTTAATAATTTTTGGACCAAATTGCCCCTTAATAAGTAACAGACATATTTGACAGAAATTAAGGATTGTCCTCGAATTGCTTCAACTTGAAACCACAAGGGCAAAAATGTTCAAATTGAAACCACAGGGATCTTAGTGGTAAAAGTGGTAAACCACAGGGACCAAAAGTAACGTTTTGCCTATTCGATATCCAGGGAGGTGCCTAAGGTAGTGCTAAAAGCACTCAAACTGACATTCTAACTCATGTCTTTCTAGCATCTCACATCAACAACCCAAGTACCCCACACATAATCAACAGAGTTAGCATTTTCTCAAATATTATATATATGACTCAAGATACTCGAATATGTCAAACCCACATATATCACAAATACTTTACAAAAATAAAGAATTCAACTATTAAATATAAACAGAATTTAAATAAACCATTAAATTCAAAAGCATAAGATTTCCATCACAAAACCATAAAAATAAACTCATAGACCCACATAATCAAATGACGGTCAAGACTCATCCAAAAGGGTTGTTCTAGTACTCCTCGAAGAGTGAAACTACCTCGGAAGACTCATGGTCAACCGAGGACCCACGACCTCTGTTTTATGATCTGAAAGTTCCTATGGGTTCCACAAGGTCTAAGATACACGTCTTGAAAGTTTGGTCGAGATCAGACGGTCGGATCGCTCACGATCGCACGATCGGACGGTTATTGAAAAACACAACTTTGAGTTATTGAATCGGAACATCCGGGGCTCCGATTCATGATCCGTGAAATCCTACACTATCCTAGGAATGTCTAGACCAACATATCTTAAATTGGAAACGATCCAACGGCTCTAACCTATCGAACTCGGAAATCGCATAATATGTAAAATCCGTTCGGGGTTCAAACGTTATCCGAATTGAGATCCGCAAATTCCTACGCGGTCGTGAGAAGCAGGAGATCATTGTAGGACATAATGATAGGCCAACACGTGGCCCACGCGCCAGTAGTGCATGGGTGTCCAAAGAAATTTTCGGCGATCGGAAAAACTCCAAACCGCCGGCCAAGATCCCTACCCTAGGTAAAACACCTAATTTTGAATCACTTTTGTTCTTGGACCTACCCCGAAAAATGGCCGGAAGTGGCCGGATCGGAGGCCGAAATTTGACAGATTTTTAATCGCTTATTTAACTACCAAAACGCAAAAATTGCTCAATTCCTACCCAACCATCAGCTAGAGCATGAAAAATAGGTGGCAAAGCACACCTTAATCGACCGGTTTGGTGGCCAGAGGAGGGAGAAACCGCCGGCGAAAACTCTGTTAAAAATGGGTCAAAAACCAGTCAGATTTTCTCGTCTTCCGACCAGCTCCGGTGGTTCCAGCGGCTGAGATTTGTCGGGATAGGAAGAGGACGACTAGCCGGTCATTTTGGTACCAATGCCGTCGCTTGGGGTGGCCGGAGGAAAAGATGGTGGCCCAAAAACTGTTTGGATGAACAGTAACAGGGGGGGAGAGAGAGAGAGAGAGAGGGTTTTTTGTTTTTATTAAAAATAAACTTCGAAATAATTACGATTGTGCCACTGAGAGTTTTTAGATCGTATCTCTCTCGTTACAACTCCGATTCAAGCCTACTGCATGTCTACGGACTCGTCTCAGTACAACCTACGTAAAGGTACCAGCCACTGCCCCGAAATCCTCCCAAATTAAAAATGACCAAATTACCCCTACAACGAGGGCAAAATTGGAAATTCATAATTCTTGAAATTAATTAATTCACTATTCCCTTTATTTTGGGTCGGGATGTTACAAATTTAGTCCTTGTAGCTTTTTCCCAAACTCTTTGGTAGTCGTGAGGAATCTGGATCATGTGGATAACCTCTCCCTCTCACTCCCTGCCTCTTACCATTTCCTTTTCCTCAAAACAATCCAAGCCTATGTTTGAATTCTCTAAATTAGTATAAGTGACTTTGTGTTATTTTGCATGTATAAGTTTATGCAAATCTCTATCTCGAACAAAGTACAGGTTGCTTGTCATCTATGTATTTGGATAGAATCCTTGGTAGAAAGTACATAAATGTGCTCATATTTGACATATGTTTTTTGATCCTGTAGGAAAGAAAGAAAGAAATGGGTTGGTGCTTGGATAGCATAATCTCATAGTTTGGTTTAATTTGGGTTTGTGCATTTGTTATTTTCTAAATGTGTATGCATTTGTTATGTTTTGAATGTTTACGTATTTGTGATTTCCAGTTTGGCTGCTACATTTGTTATCTTCTGAGGCATGCAGGTATTCAATGGTCATGGATTTGCTAATATAGATTTTGATTTTAATTTATTTTAGTATACTAACAAATTTAATGATTTTTCTTGCTTCATTTGAGTATGCAGATCTTGTTTTTGTCAAGAGACTGATTCTCTTCTCTACCCACAAATCTAATGTTCTCTTGGCAGAGTTCTCTCTCTTTTTATTTTTGGTAAGTATGTGAGTATTTGTTAAGAGAAATGGGCTGCTTTGATAAAGTTATGTATAATGAAACAGAAATCAGTTGCCCAATTCCTCATGTGTACATCTGCATAGGAAGCTCTACTTATTACCTCCTCTCATGCTTACCATCCTAGGATTGTCTACCCTTCCTGTATGTGAGTTTAAAATTTTCATCATTATACATATATTAAACATTAGAGATTATTTCAGGCACATAATCAATTATCTGAATTCTGCTTAATCGTAGTTCCATATGCATTAATTAACTCTTTAATTCATACGTTTTCATCTTAGCAGATTGATGTGATTAGTGCGGCTCATACCACAAAGGCAATCTTAGGCTCATCAAGGAAAGTCGAGCTTTCAAGGGACAAGTTCTATATAGTTTGAGACCTACACTTACTGGATATATTATATCATTTGGTTTAATTCCCTATGTTTATATGTTTTTAATATCGTTTCCTAGATAGTTGACATGTTATAACATTTTTGTAGTCCTTAATATTAATAATAATTTTATTTTAGTGGATGTGAGACTTCAGTTTGTTGCATTATATAATTATTTAGCAATTTAATTATTTCTTTGCACCTTTTGTTTTCTTTTTCTTTTTCAGTCATCCTATTCTTGACGGCTAAAACCAAAAATTTGTTGATAGTTAAAAAGCGTCAAGAGAAGGAAATCCTGATGGGTTTGTGATGTTCCATAACCGCCAGGAAACATTAAATCTTGATGGATAATAAGCGTCAAGAATAGGGGTACCCCTTTCCCTGACAGCGGCATCCGTGACGCTTTCCGAGCCGTAAATCAATGGCTATCTTGACGCTTTTTAGCCGTCAGTAAAGGGTGTTTTTCTTGTAGTGTGTATTGCATAGTTTTAGTGATTGGATTTCACTCAAAACTCACCGAATGACTCCTCCCATGATATTATGACGTTGCCCAAGTTTTGGGCTTGATCTGAAATCCATAGGTGTAAGAAATTGGACAATTCAAGTTCGTACGCAGTTTGTGCCTTAAATGGAGTGGTTGGTGTATTGCATTATTTTAGCGATTGGATTTCACATAAAACACATTGAATGACTCCTCCCACCATATTATGATGTTGCCCAAGTTTTGGGCTCGATCCAAAATCAATAGGTGTAAGAAATTGGACAATTCAATTCCGTACTCAGTTTGTGCCTTCAATGGAGTGGTTGGTGTATTGCATAGTTTTAGCGACTGTATTTCACTCAAAACTCACCGAATGACTCCTCCCACCATATTATGATGTTGCCCAAGTTTTGGGATCGATCCGAAAACAATAGGTGTAAGAAATTGGACAATTCAAGTTCGTACTCAGTTTGTGCCTTAAATGGAGTGGTTGGTGTATTGCATAGTTTTATCGATTGGATTTCACTCACAACACACCGAATGACTAATCCCACCATATTATGATGTTGCCCAAGTTTTGGGCTCAATCCGAAATCAATAGGTCTAAGAAATTGGACAATTCAAGTTCGTACTCAGTTTGTGCGTCAAATGAAGTGGTTGGTGTATTGCATAGTTTATCAATTGGATTTCACTCAAAACTCACCGAATTGCTCCACATTACGGTGTTGCACAAGTTTTGTGCTCGATCCGAAATCAATAGGTGTAAGAAATTGGACAATTGAAGTTCATACTTAGTTTGTGCCTTAAATGGAGTGGTTGGTGTATCGCATAGTTTTATCGATTGGATTCCACTCAAAACACACCGAATGACTACTCCGACCATATTATGATGTTGCCAAAGTTTTGGGCTCAATCCGAAATCAATAGGTCTAAGAAATTGGACAATTCAATTTCGTACTAAGTTTGCGCCGTAACTGGAGTGGTTGGTGTATTGCATAGTTTTAGCGATTGGATTTCACTCAAAACTCACCGAGCGACTCCTCCCACCACATTATGATGTTGCCCAAGTTTTCGGCTCGATCCGAAACTAGTAGGCGTAAGAAATTGGACAATTCAAGTTCGTACTCCGTTTGTGCCTTAAATGGAGTGGTTGGTGTATTGCATCGTTTTAGCGATTGGATTTCCCTCAAAATCCACCGAATGGCTCCTCCCACCATGTTATGATGTTGTCCATGTTTTGGGCTCGATCCGAAATCAGTAGGCCATAGAAATTGGACAATTCAAGTTCGTACTCCGTTTGTGCCTTAAATGGAGTGGTTGGAGTATTGCATAGTTTTAGCGATTGGATTTCACTCAAAACCCACCGAATGACTCCTCCCACCCTATTATGATGATGGCCAAGTTTTGAGCTCGATCCGAAATCAATTGGTGAAAGAAATTGGACAATTCATGTTCGTACTCAGTTTGTGCCTTACATGGAGTGGTTGGAGTATTGCATAGTTTTAGCCATTTGATATCACTCAAAACTCACCAAATGGCTCCTCCCACCATATAATGCTGTTTCCCTAGTTTTGGGCTCGATATGATATCCGTAGGCCATAGAAATTGGACAATTCAAGTTCGTACTTAGTTTGTGCCTTAAATGATGTGGTTGGTGTATTGCATAGTTTTAGCGACTGGATTTCCCTGAACCTCACCGAATGAATCCTACCACCATATTATGATGTTGCCCAAGTTTTGGGCTCGATCCGATATCCATAGGCTGTAGAAATTGGACAATTCAAGTTCGTACTCAGTTTGTGCCTTACCTGGAGTGGTTGGTGTATTGCATAGTTTTAGCGATTGGATTTCATTCAAAACTCACCAAATGACTCCTCCCACCACATTATGATGTTGCCCAAGTTTTGGGCTCGATCCGATATCCATAGACCATAGAAATTGGACAATTCAAGTTCGTACTCAGTTTGTGCCTTACATGGAGTGGTTGGTGTATTGCAAAGTTTTAACGATTGGATTTCACTCAAAACTCCTCGAATGACTCCTCCCACCATATTATGATGTTCCCAAAGTTTTGGGCTCGATCCGTAATCAATAGGTGTAAGAAATTGGACAATTCAATTTCGTACTACGTTTGTGCCTTAAATGGTTGCTGTATTGCATTGTTTTAGCAATTGGATTTCACTCAAAACTCACCGAATGACTCCTCCTACCATATTATGATGTTGCCAAAGTGATGGGCTGGTTCGGTCCGAAATCAATTGGTTTAAGAAATTAGACAATTCAAGTTCGTACTTAGTTTGTGCGTCAAAGTGGTCGGTGTATTGCATAGTTTATCGATTGGATTTCACTCAAAACTCACTGAATGACTACTCCCAGCATATTATGATGTTGCCAAAGTTTTGGGCTAAATCCGAAATCAATAGGTCTAAGAAATTGGACAATTCAATTTTGTACTACGTTTGCGCCTTAAATGGAGTGGTTGGTGTATTGCATAGTTTTAGCAATTGGATTTCGCTCAAAACTCACCGAATGACTCCTCCCACCTTATTATGATGTTGCCCAAGTTTTGGGCTCGATCCGTAATCAAAAGGTGTAACAAAATGGACATTTCGAATTCGTACTTCGTTTGTGCCTTAAACGGAGAGGTTGTTGAGTTGCATTGTTTTAGCAATTGGATTTCACGCAAAACTCACCGAATGACTCCTCCCACGATATTATGATGGTGCCCAAGTTTTGGGGTTGATCCGATATCCGTAGGCCGTAGAAATTGGAAAATTCAAGTTCGTACTTAGTTTGTGCCTTACATGGAGTGGTTGGTGTATTGCACAATTTTAGCAATCGGATTTCACTAAAAACTAACCGAATGACTCGCCCCACCTTATTATGATGTTGCCCAAGTTTTGGTCTTGGTTCCAAATCCATAGGCCATAGAAATTGGACAATTCAAGTTTGTACTCAGTTTGTGCCATAAATGGAGTGGATGGTGTATTGCATAGTTTTACTGGTTGAATTTCACTCAAAACTCACCGAATGGCTCCTCCCACCATATTATGCTGTTCCCCAAGTTTTGGGTTCGATCCGAAATAAATAGGTGTAAGAAATTGGACAATTCAAGTTCGTACTCAGTTTGTGCCTTAAATGGAGTTCTTGGTGTATTGCATAGTTTTAGCGTTTGGATTTCACTCAAAACTCACCGAATGACTCCTCCCACCTTATTATGATGTTGCCCAAGTTTTGGTCTTGGTCCCAAATCCATAGGCCATAGAAATTGGACAATTCAAGTTCGTACTCAGTTTGTGCCATAGATGGAGTGGATGGTGTATTGCATAGTTTTCCTGATTGAATTTCACTCAAAACTCATCGAATGACTCCTCCGACCATATTATGACGTTCCCCAAGTTTTGGGCTCGATCCGAAATCCATAGGTGTAAGAAATTGGACAATTCAAGTTCGTACTCTGTTTGTGCCTTAAAAGGAGAGGTTGTTGAGTTGCATTGTTTTAGCAATTGGATTTCACGCAAAACTCACCGAATGACTACTCCGACCATATTATGATGTAGCCCATGTTTTGGGCTCTATCTGAAAGCTATAGGCCATAGAAATTGTACAATTCAAGTTCGTATTCAGTTTGTGCCTTAAATGGAGTGGTTGGTGTATTGCAATGTTTTAACGATTGGATTTCCGTGAAAACTCACCAACTGACTCCTCCCATCATATTTTGAGGTTGCCCAAGTTTTGGGCTCGATCCGTATTGAATAGGTGTAAGTAATTGGACAATTCGAGTTCGTACTCAGTTTGTCCCTTAAATGGAGTGGTTGGTTTATTGCATAGTTTTAGCGATTGGATTTCACTCAAAACTCACCGAATGACTCCTCCCACCTTATTATGATGTTGCCAAAGTTTTGGGCTTGATCCGATATCCGTAGGCCACAGAAATTGGACATTTCAAGTTCGTATTCAACTTGTGCCTTACATGGAGTGGTTGGTGTATTGCAATGTTTTAGCGAGTGGATTTCCGTCAAAACTCAACAAATGACTCCTCCCACCATATTTTGAGGTTGCCCAAGTTTTGGGCTCGATCCGTAATCAATAGGTGTAAGAAATTGGACAATTCAAGTTCGTACTCAATTTGTGCCTTAAATGGAGTGGTTGACGTATTGCATAGTTTTAGATATTGGATTTCACTCAAATGTCACCGAATGACTCCTCCCACCATATTATGATGTTGCCCAAGTTTTGGACTCGGTTCGAAATACGTAGGCCATAGAAATTGGACAATTCAAGTTCGCACTCAGTTTGTGCCATAAATGGAGTGGTTGGTGTATTGCTTGGTTTTAGCGATTGGATTTCACTCAAAACACACCAAATGACTCCTCCCACCATATTATGATGTTGCCCAAGTTTTGGGCTCGATCCGATATCCATAGGACATAGAAATTGGACAATTCAAGTTCATACTCAGTTTGTGGCTTAGATGGAGTGGTTGGGGTATTGCATAGTTTTAGCAAGTGGATTTCACTCAAAACTCACCGAATGACAACTCCCCCCATATTATGAAGTTGCCCAAGTTTTGGGCTCGGTTTGAAATCAATAGGTGTAAGAAATTGGACAATTCAAGGTCGTACACAGTTTGTGCCTTAAATGGAGTGGTTGTTGTATTGCATAGTTTTAGCAATTGAATTTCACACAAAACTCACCAAATGACTCCCCCCACCATATTATGATGTTGCCCACGTTTTGGGCTCGGTTTGAAATCAATAGGTGTAAGAAATTGGACAATTCTAGTTCGTACTCAGTTCGTGCCTTAAATGGAGTGCTTGGTGTATTGCATAGTTTTAGCAATTGGATTTCACTAAAAACTAACCGAATGGCTCGTCCCACCTTATTATGATGTTGCCCAAGTTTTGGTCTTGGTCCCAAATCCCTAGGCCATAGAAATTGGACAATTGAAGTTTGTAATCAGTTTGTGCCATAAATGGAGTGGATGGTGTATTGCATAGTTTTACTGATTGAATTTCACTCAAAACTCACCAAATGACTCCCACCACCATATTATAATATTGCCCAAGTTTTGAGCTTTATTCGATATCCATAGGCCATAAAAATTGAACAATTCAAGTTCGTACTAAGTTTGTGCCTTACAAGGAGTGGTTGGTGTATTGCATAGTTTTAGAGATTGGATTTCACTCAAAACTCACCGACTGAAAACTCCCAACATATTATGATGTTTGCCAAGTTTTGGGCTCGGTTTGAAATCGATAGGTGTAAGAAATTGGACAATTCAAATCCGTACTCAGTTTGTGGCTTAAATGGAGTGGTTGGTGTGTTGCACGGTTTTAGCGATTGGATTTTACTCAAAACTCACTGAATGACTCCTCCCACCATATTATGATGTTGCCCATGTTTTGGGCTCGATCCAATATCCATAGTCCACAGAAATTTTACAATTCAAGTTCGTGCTCAGTTTGTGCCGTACGTGGAGTGGTTGGTGTATTGCATAGTTTTAACGATTGGATGTCACTCAAAAGTCACCGAATGACTCCTCCCACCTTATTATTATGTTACCCATGTTTTGGTCTTGGTCCGAAATCCATAGTCTATAGAAATTGGACAATTCTAGTTCATACACAATTTGTGCCATAAAGGGAGTGGATGGTGTATTCCATTGTTTTATTGATTGGATTTCAGTTAAACCACACCGAATGACTCCTCCCACCATATTATGTTGTTGCCAAAGTTTTGGGCTCGATCCGATATCCATAGGCCATAGAAATTGGACAATTCAAGTTCGTACTCAGTTTGTGCCTTACATGGAGTGGTTGGTGTATTGCATAGTTTTAGCAAGTGGATTTCACTCAATACTCACCGAATGACAACAACCCCCATATGATGACGTTGCCCAAGTCTTGGGCTCGGTTTGAAATCAATAGGTGTAAGAAATTGGACAATTCAAGGTCGTACCCAGTTTGTGCCTTAAATGTAGTGGTTGTTGTATTGCATAGTTTTAGCGATTGGATTTCACACAAAACTCACCAAATGACTCCTCCCACCATATTATGATGTTGCCCATGTTTTGGGCTCGGTTTGAAATCAATAGGTGTAAGAAATTGGACAATTTATGTCCGTACGCAGTTTGTGCCTTAAATGGAGTGCTTGGTGTAGTGCATAGTTTTAGCGATTGGATTTCACTCAAAAGGCCCCGAATGACTCCTCCCACCATATTATGTTGTTCCCAAAGTTTTGGGCTCGATTCGAAATCAAGAGGTGTAAGAAATTGGACAATTCTAGTTCGTACTCAGTTTGTGCCTTAAATGGAGTTGTTGGTGTGTTGCATAGTTTTAGTGAATGGATTTCACTCAAAGCTCACCGAATGACAACTCCCAACATACTATGATTTTGCCCCAGTTTTGGGCTCGGTTTGAAATCAATTGGTGTAAGAAATTGGACAATTCAAGTTTGTACTCAGTTTGTGCCTTACATGGAGTGGTTGGTGTATTGCACAGTTTTAGCAATTGGATTTCACTCAAAAGTCACCGAATGACTACTCCTAGCATATTATGATGTTGCCCAACTTTTGGTCTAGGTCCGTATTCCGTAGGCCATAGAAATTGGACAATTCAAGTTCGTACTAAGTTTGTGCCTTACATGGAGTGGTTGGAATATTGCATAGTTTTAGGGATTGGATTTCACTGAAAACTCACCGAATAACTGCTCCCACCATATTATGTTGTTGCCCCAGTTTTGGTCTCGATCCAAAATCAATTTGTGTAAGAAATTGGACAATTCAAGTTTGTACTCAGTTTGTGCCTTAATTGGAGTGGTTAGTGTATTGCATAGTTTTAGCCATTGGATCCCACCATATTATGATGTTGCCCAAGTTTTGGGCTCGATCCGAAATCCATAGGCCATAGAAATTGGACAATTGAAGTTCGTACTCAGTTTGTGCCTTACATGGAGTGGTTGGTGTATTGCATAGTTTTAGGGATTGCATTTCACTCAACACTCACCGAATGACTCCTCCCACCTTATTATGTTGTTGCCCAAGTTTTCAGCTCAATCCGATATCCAAAGGCCATAGAAATTGGACAATTCAAGTTCGTACTCAAATTGGACAATTCAAGTTCGTACTCAGTTTGTGACTTAAATGGATTGGTTGGTGTATTGCATAGTTTTAGCGATTGGATTTCACTCAAAACTCACCGAATGACTCCTCCCACCACATTATGATGTTGACCAAGTTTTGAGCTCGATACAAAGTCAATAGGGGCAAGAAATTGGACAATCCAAGTTCGTACTCAGTTTGTGCCTTAAGTGGAGTGGTTGTTGTATTGCATTGTTTTGGCGATTGTATTTCACTCAAAACTCACTGAATGACTCCGTCCACCATATTTTGAAATTACCCAAGTTTTGGGATCGATCCGAATTCAATAGGTGTAAGAAATTGGACAATTCAAGTTCGTACTCAGTTTATGCCTTACGTGGAGTGGTTTATGTATTGTATAGTTTTAGGCTTGGATTTCACTCAAAACTCACCGAATGACTCCACCCACCATATTATGATGTTGCCCAAGTTTTGGGCTCGATCCGATATCTATAGGCAATAGAAAGTGGACAATTCAAGTTCGTACTCAGTTTGTGCCTTACATGGAGTGGTTGGTGTATTGCTTAGTTTTAGCGATTGAATTTTACTGAAAACTCACCGAATGACTCCTCCAACCATATTATGATGTTGACCAAGTTTTGTGCTTGATTCGAAATCAGTAGGTGTAAAAAATTGGACAATTCAAGTTCGTACTTAGTTTGTGCCTTAAATGGAGTGGTTAGTGTATCTCTCAAAACTCACCGCAAGACTCCTTCCACAATAATGTGATGTTGCCCAAGTTTTTGTCTCGATCCAATATCAATAGGGCATAGAAATTGGACAATTCAAGTTCGAACTCAGTTTGTCCCATACATGGAGTGGTTGGTGGATTGCATAGTTGTTGCGACTGGTTTTCACCGAATGACTTCTCCCACCACCGAATGACTTCTCCCACCATATTATGTTGTTGTCTCAAAACTCACCGAATGACTTCTCCCCCCATATGATGATGGTGCCCATGTTTTGGGCTCGATCCAAAATCAATAGGTGTAAGAAATTGGACAATTCAAATTCGTACCCAGTTTGTGCCTTAAATTGAGTGGCTGTTGTGTTGCATAGTTTTAGGATTTCTCTCAAAACAAACCAAATGACTCCACCCGCCATATTAGGATGTTTCCCAAGTTTTGGGCTCGATCCGATATCCATAGGCCAATATTAATTGGACAATTCAAGTTCGTACTCAATTTGTGACTTAAATGGATTGCATGATGTATTGCATAGTTTTAACAATTGGATTTCACTCAAAACTCACCGAATGACTCCTCCCACCAAATTATGATGCTGACCAAGTTTTGGGGTCGATCCGATATCAATAGGTTTAAGAAAATGGAGAATTCAAGTTCGTACTCAGTTTGTGCCTTAAATGGAGTGGTTGTTGTATTGCATAATTTTAGCGATTGGAGTTCACTCAAAACACACCGAACGACTCCTCCCACCACATTATGACGTTGACCAAGTTTTGGGCTCGATACGACGTCAATAGGGGTAAGTGTTAAGCTCATAATTTCATACATATACATGCCCTATTTACTTACTTCTTTTGCTTAGTTTCTTAGATTTCTAAGTTATTTGCCTCCCTTTGTGTGTTTTGTAGGCAAATAGAGCATATGAGCATAATTCATGCAATTCAAGCATGTTAAGGCCTAATTTGGATGAATGGATGAAGAGCTTAAAAGACAAACTCATTTTGGCTACAGCCCCTTGCCAGTCCAGTTCCGTAGGTCATATTGCAAGCTTTGTTTCAGCAACCTACACAGCTCGGATGAGGCAGCATTCTTCATGAAAGTTGTTCCAATGGGTGGGTACTATAACATATCCAAACTTCAGCCCCATTGGATAAATATGGAGTCTGTTACCTAGCAAACACAGAGCCATGCTCAGGATGGATTTTATCAGCGCGCAAAATGAGTTAGCAATTTGTTTTGGCCTTAACTTCCGCCTCCGACCTTGGATTGGCCCAAATGATATATGGATGGAAAGAAGACATTCTGAACTTCAAGTTTGAGTGCTTAAAGTCTTAATTTTCTTAAGGGAAGCCCAATTCGTAAGCCCTTGAAGTTGCTGGTCATGCTGACCTCAGGATGAGCTATTATTTCTGGTTGGAAGCTTGGTCATGGTGACATGAAGATGAGCTAGGGCTGCTGGTGGGATCTATTGGTGAAGTGCATCAACCAATTCAGATTTTATAATGCAAGTGTTGTATGCATTAGTGAAGTGCATCAACCAATTCATCTTTTATAATGCAAGTGTTGTATGCATTAGCCATATTGAATTCAGATTTGTCACTCCCCTCTCCCTATAAATACCACATCCATTCCACATTCAAGACACAACAAATCCTGAGATTCACAACCCCCACAATTCACTCCAACCATCCTCAAACACTCTCAAAATCCCAAACACTCCAACAATCACCAAAACAACTCCAGCAAACCTCTCTTCCATTTCCCTACGAATTTCATCTTCCTTAGCCATCACCACTCACTCAAACTCATCCAAAATCACCTCCATATCCTTCATACATCTTTCGAGAAGTGGGGAAGCTCTTGGAGAAGCATTAGAAGAGGAGAAGCACTTGGAGAAGCCTTGGACACCACAAGAACCTCAGAAAAAGGGTTTTTCTACTCTTATTGTATTCATTATGTTGTCTCATTTCTGTTCAAGTCTCTTTTCCATTATGAGTAACTAAATCCATAACTAGGGCTTCGATGTAACCTAACATGAATATTCTGGGTTTATAAGTTTGGAGTTTCAAGTTTGATTCATGATTCATGTTCTTATTCATTATGCGTATAAGTTAACATGCTTGTTTGAATGATTGATCACCATTAGAACTTGTTTGTTAACTATCTTAGTTTGAATTAAGAGTATACACCATGCTTTAATTAGAATTGAACTATGAATAGGAAGAGTATGTATGGACATTCGACAACAGGGATTAGATACATACTTGGTTGTTTAAAATGTTCTTCTATGCATAATGGGTTCCTAATGCTTAATTTTAAGAAAATTGGACAATTCGAGTTCGTACTCAGTTTGTGCCTTAAATGGAGTGGTTGGTGTATTGCGTAGTTTTAGCGTTTGGATTTCACTCAAAACTCACCAAACGACTCCTCCTACCATATTATGATGTTGACCAAGTTTTGGGCTCGATACGAAGTCAATAGGGGTAAGAAAATTGGACAATTCGAGTTCGTACTCAATTTGTGCCTTAAATGGAGTGGTTGGTGTATTGCGTAGTTTTAGCGTTTGGATTTCACTCAAAACTCACCAAACTACTCCTCCCACCATATTATGATGTTGACCAAGTTTTGGGCTCGATCCGAAATCAATAGGTGTAAGAAAATGGACAATTCAAGTTCGTACTCAATTTGTGCCTTAAATGGAGTGGTTGTTATGTTGCATAGTTTTAGCGATTGGATTTTGCTCAAAACTCACCGAATAACTCCTCCCACCATATTTTGAAGTTGCCCAAGTTTTGGGCTCGATCCGAATTCAATAGGTGTAAGAAATTGGACAATTCAAGGTCGTACACAGTTTGTGCCTTAAATGGAGTGGTTGGTGCATTGCATAATTTTAGCTATTGGATGTCACTCAAAACTCGCCGAATGACGCCTCCCACCATATTATGATGTTTCCCAAGTTTTGGGCTCGATCCGAAATCAATAGGTGGAAGAAATTGGCCAATTCATGTTCGTACTTAGTTTGTGCCTAAAATGGAGTGGTTGGTGCATTGCATAATTTTAGCTATTGGATGTCACTCAAAACTCGCCGAATGACGCCTCCCACCATATTATGATGTTTCCCAAGTTTTGGGCTCGATCCGAAATCAATAGGTGGAAGAAATTGGCCAATTCATGTTCGTACTTAGTTTGTGCCTAAAATGGAGTGGTTGGTGCATTGCATAATTTTAGCTATTGGATGTCACTCAAAACTCGCCGAATGACGCCTCCCACCATATTATGATGTTTCCCAAGTTTTGGGATTGATCCGAAATCAATAGGTGTAAGAAATTGGACAATTCAAGTTCGTACACAGTTTGTGCCTTAGATGGAGTGGTTGGGGTATTGCATAGTTTTAGCAAGTTGATTTCACTCAAAACTCACCGAATGACAACTCCCCCCATATTATGAAGTTGCCCAAGTTTTGGGCTCGGTTTGAAATCAATAGGTGTAAGAAATTGGACAATTCAAGGTCGTACACAGTTTGTGCCTTAAATGGAGGGGTTGGTGTATTGCTTAGTTTTAGAAGTTTGATTTCACTCAAAACTCACCGAATCACTCCTCCGACCGTGTTATGGGGTTGCCCAAGTTCTGGGCTCGATCCGACGTAAATAGGTGTAAGAAATTGCACAATTCAAGTTCATACTCTATGTGTGACTTCAATGCAGTGGTTGGTGTATTGCATAGTTTTTGCGATTGGATTTCTCTCAAAACTCATCGAATGACTCGTCCCACCATATTATGATGCTGCCCAACTTTTGGGCTCGATCCGACATCCGCAGGCCAAAGAAATTGTACAATTCAAGTTCGTATGAAGTTTGTGCCTTAAAGGGAGTGGTTGGTGTATTGCATAGTTTTGGTGATTGGATTTCTCTCAAAATCCACCGAATGACTCCACCCACCATATTATGCAATTGCCCAAGTTTTGGCGATTGGATTTCACTCAAAACTCACCGAATGACTCCTCCCACCTTATTATGAAGTTGCCCAAGTTTTGGGCTTAATACGAAATCCACAGGCCAAAGAAATTGGACAGTTCAAGTTCGTACGCAGTTTGTGGCATAAAGGGAGTGGTTTGTGTATTGCATAGTTTTAGCAACTGGATTTCACTGAAAACTCACCAAATGACTCCTCCCACCATATTATGTTGTTGCCCAAGTTTTGGTGTAAGAAATTGGACAATTCAAGTTCGTATGCAGTTTGTGTCTTAATGGAAGTGGTTGGTGTAATGCATAGTTTTAGCGATTGGATTTCACTCAAAACTCACTAAATAACTCCTCCCACCAAATTATAGTGTTGCCCCAGTTTTGGGCTCGATTCGAAATCCATAGGCCAAATAAATTGGACACTTCAAGTTTGTACACTGTTTGTGCCTTAAATGGTGTGGTTGGTGTATTGCATAGTTTTAGCGATTGGTTTTCACTCAAAACTCACTGAATATCATGATGTTGCCCAAGTTTTGGGCTTGATTCGAAATCAATAGGTGTAAGAAATTGGACAATTCAAGTTCGTAGGAAGTCTGTGCCTTAAATGGGGTGGTTGGTGTATTGCACAGTTTCATCGTTTTGATTTCTCTCAAAACTCACCGAATGACTCCTCCCATAACATTATGTTGTTGCACAACTTTTGGGCTCCATTCGAAATCCACAGGCCAAAGCAAATGGACAATTCAAGTTTGTACGCAGTTTGTGTCTTAAAGGGAGTGGTTGGTGTATCGCATAGTTTTAGCGATTGGATTTCACTCAAAACTCACCGAATCACTCCTCCCACCATATTTTGTTCTTTCCCAAGTTTTGGGCTCGATCTGAAATCCATAGGATATAGAAATTGGACAATTCAAGTTCGTATGCAGTTTGTGCCCTAAATGGAGTGGTGTATTGCATAGTTTTAACGTTTGGACTTCTCTCAAAACTCACCGAATGACTCCTCCCCCCTCATTATGATGTTTCCCAAGTTTTGGGCTCGATCCGAAATCCACAGGCCAAAGAAATTGGACAATTCAAATTCGTACGCAGTTTGTGTCTCAAAGGGAGTGGTTGGTGTACTTCATAGTTTTAGCTATTGGATTTCACTCAAAACTCACCGAATGACACCTCCCACCATATTATGTTGTTGCCCAAGATTTGGGCTTGATCTGAAATCAATAGGTGTAAAAAATCGGAGAGTTCAAGTTCGTACTCAGTTTATGCCTTAAAAGGCGTGGTTGGTGTATTGCATAGTTTTAGCTATTGGATTTCCCTCAAAACTCACCGAATGACTCCTCCCACCATACTATAATGTTGCCCAAGTTTTGGGCTTGATCCGAAATCCATAGGTGTAAGAAATTGGACAACTCAAGTTCGTGCGAAGTTTGTGCCTGAAATGAAGTGGTTATCGTATTGCATAGTTTTAGGGATTGGATTTCACTCAAAACTCACCGAATTACTCCTCCCACCATATTATGATGTTGCCCAAGTTTTGGACCTGATCCAAAATCAATAGGTGTAAGAAATTCGACAATTCAAGTTTGTAATCAGTTTGTGCCATAAATGGGGTGGTTTGTGTATTGCATAGTTTTAGCGATTGGATTTTATTCAAAACTCACCGAATAACTCCTCCCTCCATATTATGATGTTGCCCAAGTTTTGGGCTTGATCCCAAATCAATAGGTGAATGAAATTCGACAATTCAAGTTTGTACTCAGTTTGTCCCTTAAATGGGGTGGTTTGTGTATTGCATAGTTTTAGCGATTTGATTTCATTCAAAACTCACCGAATGACTCCTCCCACCATATTATGGCGTTGCCCAAGTTTTGGGCTTCATCCAAAATCAATTGGTGTAAGAAATTGGACAATTCAAGTTTGTACTCACTTTGTTCCTTAGATTTGGTGGTTTGTGTATTGCATAGTTTTAGCGATTGGATTTCACTGAAAAGTCACCGAATGAATCCTCCCACCTTATTATGATTTTGCCCAACTTTTGGTCTCGATCCGAAATCCACAGGCCAAAAAAATTGGACAATTCCAGTTCGTACGCAGTTTGTGCCTTAAATGGAGTGGTTAATGTATTGCATAGTTTTAGCGATTGGATTTCTTTCAAAACTCACCGAATGACTCCTCCCACCATATTATGTTGTTGCCCAAGTTTTGGGCTCAATCCGAACTCCATAGGCCATAGAAATTGGACAATTCAAGTTCGTACGCAGTTTGTGCCTTAAATGGCGTGGTTGGTGTATTGCATAGTTTTAGCGATTGGATTTCCCTCAAAACTCCCAAATGACTCCTCCCTCAATATTATGATGTTGCCCAAGTTTTGGGCTTTATCCGAAATCAATAGGTGTAAGAACTTGGACAATTCAAGTTTGTACTCAAGTTGTGCCTTAAATGGGTTGGTTTGGGTATTGCATGGTTTTAGCGATTGGATTTCACTCAAAACTCACCGAATGACTCCTCCCAACATATTATGGAGTTGCCCAACTTTTGGTCTCGATCCGAAATCCACATGCCAATGAAATTGGACAATTTAAGTTCGTACGCAGTTTGTGCCTTAAATGGAGTGGTTGGTGTATTGCAAAGTTTTAGCTGTTGGATTTCACTCAAAACTCACCGAATGACACGTCCCACCATATTATGATGTTGCCCAAGTTTTGGGCTTGATCCGAAATCAATAGGTGTAAGAAATTGGACAATTCATGTTCGTACTCAGTTTGTGCCATAAATGGAGTGGTTGGTGAAGTGCATAGTTTTAGCTATTGGATTTCACTCAAAACTCACCAAATGACACCTCCCACCATATTATGATGTTTCCCAAGTTTTGGGATTGATCCGAAATCAATAGGTGTAAGAAATTGGACAATTTAAGTTCGCACGCAGTTTGTGCCTTAAATGGAATGGTTGGTGTATTGCATAGTTTTAGCGATTGGACTTCCCTCAATACTCCCCGAATGACTCCTCCTACCATATTATGATGTTGCCCAAGGTTTGGGCTCAATCTGAAATCCATAGGGCATGGAAATTGAACAATTCACATTTGTACGACGTTTGGGCCTTAAATGGAGTGGTTGGTGTATTGCATAGTTTTAGCTGTTGGATTTCAATCAAAACTTTCCGAATGACTCCTCCCACCATATTATGATGTTGCCCAAGTTTTGGGCTCGATCCGAAATCAATTGGTGTAAGAAATTGGACAATTTTAAGTTCGTACTCAGTTTGTGCCTTAAATGTTGTGGTTGGTGTATTGCATAGTTGTTGCAATTGGATTTCTCTCAAAACTCACCGAATGACTCCTCCCACCATATTGTGATGTTGCCCAAGTTTTGGTCTCGATCCGAACTCCATAGGGCATTGAAATTGGACAATTCACGTTCGTACGAAGTTTGTACCATGAATGGAGTGGGTGTATTCCATAGTTTAAGCGATTGGATTTCACTCAAAACTCACAGAATGACTCCTCCCACCATATTATGATGTTGCCCAAGTTTTGGGCTCAATCCGAAATCCATAGGCCATAGAGATTAGACAATTCAAGGTCGTACGAAGTTTGGGCCTTAAATGGAGTGGTTGGTGTATTGGATGTTAGAAATGTGCCCTAGGAGCCAATACATTTAATGTAATCTCCTTAGAATACATTTCGTATATGATATATAAAGGGCAAATTTATTTTGTTATCTTTTACATTGTATGAAGAAACAAATGTCCAGGGTATGCTAAATAAGAGATAAAGTAATCTAAAGAAAATTAGATTCATGTGACCTTTAATCTCTAACTGCAGCATCCCAAAATGTTCCTAATCATAGGTTATCAAATGGGCATTGATAAACCATCAAGATTAGCACATATTATGTATACTCAATTGAGAGGATGGTTAGTCTCAAACCATTTGTGTAGTTGACACTAATACGAATATGTGGGTGCTCATTAGTGAATGAGTACACTGAACGCGATCAACCGTAGTTCTCGTATGGAGTATTTATCTATATGTCAAATGAGAACTCATAGTTGCAATAATGCAAATTAGTCCTTAGACCTGAGGCATCATGGTTGTCCTGTGATGCGTTATTGATCTTTGATAGCTCTTAAAGGCAAGCCGTAAAAGATTTGTCTTAAGTGTTGTTGGGATCTCTTAATTCATCATAGGGGCATGTGAATGTACAATAAGGAATCTCTACTTTCGATAAAGAAGGAGAATGTTTCAAGATGTGATTCAGTAAATCTTTGGCCAAAGTATTTTGAGCTTGATTTAGAAAGTTGTTCTTAATCATGTTCTTTTGAATCACATGAGGTTATAAATCATATTAGGGGTTTGACATAA
>NW_018921372.1:322675-337411 GCF_002207925.1 Prunus avium
TAAATATTATGATTGAAGTGTCATAAGGCCCAATTTTGGAAGCCCAATGGGGTTTGGCAATGCTTAAGTGAATGTGTATGGGAATTGTTTCCATAAACTCATTCACACACAAACACAATCCAACATCAACCAAAAAGGTTTGGAAGATCAAAGAGAGATAAAAGAGAGTTTTCAAGAGTGAAACATTTTCATCTTTCAAAGGGGTTTAGATTAAAACCAATCTTGAGAATCTTGTACTAGCATCCTTGTATTCTCAAGATACTTCCTCTCTCATCTCAAGGTTCCATTGGTGTGGAGACTTAGAGGCCATATACTTTTGTGGCTCACATGGAGGAGAAAGATCAAAGAGGAGATCATCAAAGAGGAAATCATCAAGAGAAGACCAAACACAAATTGGTTCATATAATTGCTTCAAGGGTAATTAGATCTTATCCTTTCTCTTGATTTTTCCATCTATGAAAAACATATCAATGTTCATGGCTTAAGATACTTGGAAGAAGTTTTGTTTTTGAATTTAAACAACCACCATATTCTTCCGCTGTGATTAATTTGATTAATTGTACGATTAATATTTAAATGAACTTGTTAAAAATGTTTTAAAACCAACATTGGATTTCCCTCAAAACTCACAGAATGACCCCTCCCACCATATTATGATGTTGCCCAAGTTTCGGGCTCGATCCGAAATCCATAGGCCATAGAAATTAGACAATTCAACTTCTTACGAAGTTTGTGCCTTAAATGGAGTGGTTGGGGTATTGCATAGTTTTAGGGATTGGCTTTCATTGAAAACTCACCGAATGACTCCTCCCACCATATTATGATTTTGCCCGAGTTTTGGGCTCGATCTGAAACCAATAGGTGTAAGAAATTGGACAATTCAGGTTCGTACTCAGTTTGTTCCTTAAATGGAGTGGTTGGTGTATTGCACAGTTTTAGCAATTGGATTTCACTCAATACTCACCGAATGACTCCTCCCACCATATTATGATGTTGCCCGACTTTTGGGCACGATCCGAAATCATTAGGTGTAAGAAATTGGACAATTCAAGTTCGTACTCAGTTTGTGCCTTGAAGGGAGTGGTTGGTGTATTGCATATTTTTTACTATTGGATTTCACTCAAAACTCACCGAATAACTCCTCCCACAATATTGTGTTGTTGCCTAAGTTTTCGGCTCGATCCGAAAACCATAGGCCACAAAAATTGCATAAATCAAGTATGTACTCAGTTTGTGCCTTAAATGGAGTGGTTGGTGTATTACATAGTTATAGCGATTGGATTTCACCCAAAACTCACCAAATGACTCCTCCCACCATATTCTGATGTTGCCCAAGTTTTGGGCTCGATCCGAAATCTATAGGTGTAAGAAATTGGACAATTCAAGTTCGTACGAAGTTTTTGCCTTAAATGGACTGGTTGGTGTATTGCATAGTTTTAGCGATTGGATTTCACTCAAAACTCACCGAATGACTCCTCCTACCATGTTATGTTGTTGCCTAAGTTTTCGGCTCGATCCGAAAACCATAGGCCATAGAAATTGCATAATTCAAGTTCGTACCCAATTTGTGCCTTAAATGGAGTGGATGGTGTATAGCATAGTTTTAGCAATTTGATTTCCCTCAAAAACCACCGAATGACTCCTCCCACCATATTATGATGTTGCCCAAGTTTTGGGCTCGATCCGAAATCCATAGGCCATAGAAATTGGACAATTCAATTTCTTACGAAGTTTGTGCCTTACATGGAGTGGTTGGTGTACTGCGAAGTTTTAGCGATTGAATTTCACTCAAAACTCACGAAATGACTCCTCCCACAACATCGTGATTTTGCCCAAGTTTTGGGCTCGATCCGAAATCAATAGGTGTAAGAAATTAGACAATTCATGTTTGTACTCAATTTGTGCCCTAAATGGAGTGGTTGGTGTATTGCATAGTTTTGGCGATTGGATTTCACAAAAAACTCACTGAATGACTCCTCCCACCATATTATGATATGTTGCCCAAGTTTTGGGCTCGATCCGAAATCCATACGCCATAGAAATTAGACAATTTATGTTCATACGAAGTTTGGGCCTTAAATGGAGTGGTTGGTGTATTGCATAGTTTTAGCAATTGGATTTCACTCAAAACTCACCGAATGACTCCTACCACCATATTATGATGTTGACCAAGCTTTGGGCTTGATCCGAAGTCCACAGGCTACATAAATTATACAATTTGAGTTCGTACTAATTTTGTGCCTGAAATGGAGTGGTTGGTGCATTGCATAGTTTTAGCGATAGGATTTCTCTCAAAACTCACCAAATGACTCCTCCCACCATATTATGATGTAGCCCAAGTTTGGGCACGATCTAAAATCAATAGGTGTAAGAAATTTGATAATTCAAGTTCGTTAGAGGTTTCTGCCGTAAATGGAGTAGTTGGTGTATTGCATGGTTTTAGCGGTTCAATTTCACTCAAAAATCAAGGAATGATTCGTCCCACCATATTACTATGTTGCCCAAGTTTTGGGCCCGATCCGAAATACATAGGCCATAGAAATTGGACAAGTCAATTTTGTACGAATTTTGTGCCTTAAATGGAGTGGTTGGTGTATTGCTTGGTTTTAGCGATTGGATTACACGAAAAGTCACCGAATGACTCCTCCCACCATATTATTATGTTGCCCAAGTTTTGGGCTCGATCCGAAATCCATTGACCATAGAAATTAGACAATACAGGTTCATACGAAGTTGGTGCCTTAAATGGAGTGGTTGGAGTATTGCAGAGTTTTAGAGATTGGATTTAACTCAAAACTCACTGAATGACTCCTCCGACCATATGATGATGTTGCCCAAGTTTTGGGCTCGATCCAAAATCCATTGGCCACAGAAATTGGACAATTCGAGTTCATAAGAAGTTTGTGCCTTAAATGGAGTGGTTGGTGTATTGCATAATTTTAGAGATTGGATTTCACTCAAAACTTACCGAATGACTCCTCCCAACATATTGTGATGTTGCCCAAGGTTTGAGCTCGGTGCGAAATCAATAGGTGTAACAAATTGGACAATTCAAGTTCGTACGAAGTTTGTGCCGTAAATGGTGCAGTTGGTGTCTTACGTGGTTTTAGCGATTGGATTTCACTCGACACACACTGAATGACTCCTCCACCATATTATGATGGTGCCCAAGTTTTGGGATCGATCCGAAATAAATAGGTGTAAGAAATTGGACAATTCAAGTTCGTACGACGTTTGTTCCTTAAATGGAGTGGTTGGGGTATTGCAAGGTTTTAGCGATTGGATTTCACTCAAACCTCAACGAATGACTCCTCCCACCATATTTTGATGTTGCCCAAGTTCTTGGCCCGATCCGAAATCCATAGGCCATAGAAATTGGACAATTCAAGTTCGTACGAAGTTTGTGCCTTAAATGGAGTGGTTGGTATATTGCATAGTTTAGCTGATTGGTTTCTCTCAAAACTCACCGAAAGACCCCTCCCACCATATTATGATGTTGCCCAAGTTTTGGGCTCGATCCGAAATCCATAGGCCACAGGAATTGGACAATTCAAGTTCGTACGAACACTGTGCCTTAAATGGAGGGGTTGGTGTATTGCATGGTTTTTGAGATTGGATTTCACTCAAAACCCTCCGAATGACTCCACCCACCACATTATGGTGTTGCTCAAGTTTTAGGGTCGATCTGAGATCAATAGCCCGATCCGAAATCCATATGCCGCAGAAATTGGACATTTCAAGTTCGTACGAAGTTTGTGCCTGAAACGGAGGGGTTGGTGTATTGCTTGGTTTTAGAGATTGGATTTCACTCAAAACTCACCGAATGACTCCTCCCACCATGTTATGATGTTGTCCGAGTTTTGGGCTCGATCCGAAATCAATAGGTATAAGAAATTGGACAATTCAAGTTCGTACGAAGTTTGTGCCTTATATGGAGTGGTTGGTGTATTGCTTAGTTTAAGAGATTGAATTTCACTCAAAACTCATCGAATGACTCCTCCCACCATGTTATGATGTTGCCCAAGTTTTGGGCTCGATCCGAAATCAATAGGTGTAAGAAATTGGACAATTCAAGTTCGTACGAAGTTTGTGCCTTAAATGTAAAGGATGGTGTAGTCCACAGTTTTAGCGATTGGATTTCACTCAAAACTCACTAAATGAATCCTCCCACCATATTATGACATTGCCCAAGTTTTGGGGCCGATACGAAATACATAGGCCATAGAAATTGAACAATTCAAGTTCGTACGTAGTTGGTGCCTGAAATGGAGTGGTTGGTGTATTGCGTAATTTTAGCGATTGGATTTCACTCCAACCTCACTGAAAGACACCTCCCACCATATTACGGTGTTGCCCATGTTTTGGGCTCAATCCGAAATCAATAGGTGTAAAAAATTGGACAATTCAAGTTCGTATGAAGTTTGGTCCTTAAATGGAGTGGTTGGTATATTGCATAGTTTTAGCGATTGAATTTCACTCAAAGCACACCGAATGACTCCTCTCACCACATGATGATGTTGCCCAAGTTTTGGGCTCAATCCGAAATCAATAGGTGTAAGAAATTGGACAATTCAAGTTCGTACAAAGTTTGTGCCTTAAATGGAGAGGTTGGTGTATTGCTTAGTTTAAGAGATTGAATTTCTCTCAAAACTCATCGAATGACTCCTCCCACCATGTTATGATGTTGCCCAAGTTTTGGGCTCAATCCGAAATCAATAGGTGTAAGAAATTGGACAATTCAAGTTCGTACAAAGTTTGTGCCTTAAATGGAGAGGTTGGTGTATTGTATAGTTTCAGCGATTGGATATCACTCAAAACTCACTAAATGACTCCTCGCACCATATTATGACGTTGCCCAAGTTTTGGGGCCGATCCGAAATCCATAGGCCATTAAAATTGGAAAATTCAAGTTCATAAGCAGTTTGTGCTTTACAAGGAGTGGTTGGGGTATTGCGTAGTTTTAGCAATTGGATTTCACTCAAAACTCACTGATTGACTCCTCCCACCATATTATGATGTTGCCCAAGCTTTAGGTGTAAGAAATTAGACAATTCAATTTCATACGAAGTTTATGCTTAAATGGAGAGGTTGGTGTAGTGCATAGTTTTAGCGATGGGATTTCACTCGAAACTCAATCAGTGAATCCTCCCACCATATTATGACATTGCTCAAGTTTTGATCGGTTCATAATTGTATATCATTTTGTACCCTTCTAGCTTATGATTTGGTTATGTTATTGAGTTAAACTTGTGCTTTTAATCCATTTTCTGTTTTGATAAGTCCATAATTTCATACACTTGCTTGCCTTCTTTACTTAGTGATTTTGCTTAGTTTCTCTTTATTTTGAGTCACTTACCTCTATTTGTGTGTTTTGTAGGTTAAGATAGCAAGAGATCACATTTGATGCAATCCATGCATGTTAAGGGCTGATTGGCAAAGAGCAAGAGCTTAAAGACAAAACCAAAGTTGGGCCACACTTCTTGTCAGTCCAGTTTCGTAAGTCACCTTGAAGGTCTCATTTCAGCAATCTGCACAACTCGGATGAGGAGACATTCTTCATAGAAGTTGTTCAATTGGGTGTCTAGTATAACATAGCCAAAATTCAGCCCAATTGAACATATGTGGAGTCCTTAGCCCATCCAACACTGAACCATGCTCAGGAATATTTGCAGCTGCCAGCTTTTAGCCTTGTCTCCTCCTTTAAGCCATGTGCCTCACCCATGCTGCAACTCACTTTGGATCCAACATAATGAGTGAAGTGGGGAGACATTCCAGCTATGAAATTCTAAAGGAGCAAGCTGGTACATGCTGGAGCTATTATAGAGAAAGCATGTGCATGCATGTAAAACAAAGAAATGAAATGAAGTCAATTCCAGTCTCTGTTCGGCAGCCAAGGGAGCTCTCAAACACTTCTCTGGAGCTCCCTTCCCTTCTCTCCCTCAAATTCTCTTAATTTTGCTTTCTAGTTCTCAATTCTAGCTTTCCTTTTGCTTCTTAGTTGTAATTTATTTTTCTTTGTTATGTAAATTCTTTTCTTTAGTTTCAAGTTTGATTAGTTTCCAAGTTTCAATTATGATTTTTGTTCTTATTTATTATGCTTATAAGTTAATATGCTAGTTTGAATGATTGATCACCATTTAGGCTTGCATGTTAGCTATCTTGGTTTGAATTAAGAGTATACACCATGCTTTAATTCGAATTGAACTATGAATAAGAAGAGTATGTATGGACATTCGACAACAGGGATTAGATACATGCTTGGTTGTTTAAATTGTTCTTCTATGCTTAATGGGTTCCTAATGCTTAGTTTTAGGTTAGACAACAAATGATCAAATTAGGGAATTAGGAACACAAGGTTATGACCAAACACCATGGCTTAATCATACTTTAGCTAGAATCAATCCGTTAATCTAATTGAACTTGGGAACTTATTTGCTTGAGTTATTTCATTCTTTCTTGTTTTATTTATTTTCTTTTTTCATTTCTATTTTGTGTAGGGGAAACAAATTGGATCATTCAATCACCAATCCTCGTGGGATCGACCTCGCACTTACATATGCTATACTACCAAACGGCTCGTGCACTTGCGAGTATCACAAGTTGAGGATGCAGTTGAAACCATTTTGGTGCAGCTGAATCGAAGCAACAAGTTTTGGGGACGATATGAAATCCATAGGCCATAGAAATTGGACAATTCAAGTTCGTACCCAGTTTGTGCCTCAAATGGAGTGGTTGGTGTATTGCGTAGTTTTAGGGATTGGATTTCACTCAAAACTCACCGAACGACTCGTCCCACCGTATTAGGATGTTGCCCTTGTTTTGGGCCCGATCCGAAATCCATAGGCCACAGAAATTGGACAATTCAAGTTCATACGATGTTTATGCCTTAAAAGGAGTGGTTGGGGTATTGCTTAGTTTTAGTGATTGGATTTAACTCAAAACTCACCAAATGATTCCTCCCACCATGTTATGATGTTGCCCAAGTTTTGGTCTCAATCCGAAATCAATTGGCCATAGAATTCGGACAATCCAAGTTCGTACGAAGTTTGGGCCTTAAATGGAGTGGTTGGGGTTTAGCGATTGAATTTCACTCAAAACTCACCGAATGACTCCTCCCACCATATTATGATGTTGCCCAAGTTTTGGGATTGATCCGAACTCAATAGGTGTAAGAAATTGGACAATTCAAGTTCGTACTCAGTCTGTGTCTTAAATGGAGTGGTTGGTGTATTGCATAATTTTAGCGATTGGATTTCACTCAAAACTCACCGAATGACTCCTCCCACCATATTATGACATTGCCCAAGGTTTGGGATCGATCCGAAAACAATTGGTGTAAGAAACTGGACAATTCAAGTTCGTACTAAGTTTGTGCCTTAAATGGAGTGGTTGTTGTATTGCACAATTTTAGCGATCGGATTTCACTCAAACCTCACCGAATAACTCCTCCCACCATATTATTATGTCATCCAAGTTTTCAGCTTCATCCGAAATCAATAGGTGTAAGAAATTGGACAATTCAAGTTCGTATGAAGTTTGTGGCTTAAATGGTGTGGTTGGTGTATTGCATAGTTTTAGCTATGCAATTTCACTCAAAACTCACTGAATGACTCCTCCCACCATATTATGCTATCGCCCAAGTTTTCGGCTTCATGTAAAATCAGTAGGTGTAAAAAATTAGACAATTCAAGTTCGTACGAAGTTTGTGCCTTAAATGGTGTGGTTGGTGTATTGCATAGTTTTGTGATTGGATTTCACTCAAAACTCACCGAATGACTCTTCCCACCATATTACAATGTTGCCCAAGTTTTGAGATCGATCCGAAATCCGTTGGCCATAGAAATTGGACAATCCAAGTTCGTACGAAGTTTGTGCCTTAAATGGAGTGGTTGGTGTATTGCATAGTTTTAAAGATTGGATTTCACTCCAAACTCACCGACTGAGTCCTCCCACCATACGAAATCAAATGGCCATATAAATTGGACAATCCAAGTTCGTGCGAAGTTTGTGCCTTAAATGGAGTGGCTGGTGTATTGCATAGTTTTAGCGATTGGATTTCACTCAAAACTCACTAAATGACTCCTCCCACCATATTATGATGTGGTTGTGTATTGCGTAGTTTTAGCGATTGGATTTCACTCAAAAATCACCGAATGATTCCTCCCAGCATATTATGATGTTGCCCAAGTTTTGGGCCCGATCCGAAATCCATAGGCCATAGAAATTTGTCATTTCAAGTTCGAACGCAGTTTGTGCCTTAAATGCAGTGGTTGGTGTATTGCATACTATTAAAGATTGGATCTCATTCAAAACTCACCGAACGACTCCTCCCACCATATTATGATATTGCCAAAGTTTTGGGCTCGTTCCAAAATCCATAGGCCTTAGAAATTGGACAATTCATGTTCGTATGTAGTTTGCGTCTTAAAGGGTGTGGTTGGTGTATTGCATAGTTTTAGAAATTGGATTTCACTCAAAACTCACCGAATGATTCCTCCCACCATATTATGATGTTTCCAAAGTTTTGGGCTCAATCCGAAATCCATAGGAATAGAAACTGGACAATTCAAGTTCGTACGCCGTTTGTGCATTAAATGGAGTGGTTGGTGTATTGCATAGTTTTAGCGATTGGATTTCACTCAAAACTCCCCAAATGAGTCCTCCCACCATATTATAATGTTGCCCAAGTTTGGGGCTTGATCCGAAATCCATAGGCCATAGAAATTGGACAATTGAAGTTCGTACGCAGTTTGTGCATGAACTAGAGTGTTTGGTCTGTTGCATAGTTTTAGCAATTGGATTTCACTCAAAACTCACCGAATGACTCCTCCCACCATATTATGATGTTGCCCAAGTTTTGGGCTTGATCTGAAATCAATAGGTGTAAGAATTTGGACAATTCAAGTTCCTACGAAGTTTGTGCCTTAAATGGAGTCCTTGGTGTATTGCATAGTTTCAGCGATTGGATTTCACTCAAAACTCACCAAATGAATCCTCCCACCATATTATAATGTTGCCCAAGTTTTGGTCCCGATCTGAAATACATAGGCACTAGAAATTAGACAATTCAAGTTCGTACGCAGTTTGTGCCTTAAATGGAGTGGTTGGTGTATTGCATAGTTCGAGCGATTGGATTTCACTCAAAACTCATCGAATTACACCTCCGTCCATATTATGTTGTTGCTCAACTATGCAATACACCAACCACTCCATTTAAGGAACGACCTTTGTACGAACCTGAATTGTCCAATTTCATACACCTATTGATTTCAGATCAAGCCCAAAACCTTGGCAACAACTTAATACGGTGGGAGTCATCATTCGGTGAGTTTTGAGTGAAATTCAATCGCTAAAACGATGCAATACACCAACCACTCCATTTGAGGAACAAATTTTGTACGAACCTGAATTGTCCAATTTCTTACACCTATTGATTACCGATCGATCCAAAAACTTGGGCAACATCGTAATATGGTGGGAGGCATCATTCGGTGAGTTTTGAGTGAAATCCAATCGCTAAAACCATGCAATACATCGACCACTCCATTTAAGTAACGAACTTTGTACGAACCTGAATTGACCAATTTCTTACACCTATTGATTTCGTATCGATCCCGAACTTTTGGCAACATCATAATATGGTGGGAGGCATCATCCGGTGAGTTTTGAGTGAAATCCAATTGCTAAACCTATGCAATACACCAACCACTCGATTTAAGGAACGACCTTTGTACAAACTTGAATTGTCCAATTTCTTACACCTATTGATTTCGAATCGATCCCAAAACTTGGGCAACATCATAATATGGTGGGTGGCATCATTCAGTGAGTTTTGAGTGAAATCCAACCGCTAAAACTGCGCAATACACCAACCACTCCATTTAAGGAATGAACATCGTTTGAACTTGAATTGTCCAATTTCTTACACCTATTGATTTCGGATCAAGCCCAAAACCTTGGGCATGAATTGTTCAATTTCTTACACTTATTGATTTTGGATAATGCCCTAAACCTTGGCAACATCATAATGTGGTGGGAGGAGTCATTCGGTGAGTTTTGAGTGAAATCCAATCGCTAAAACTATGCAATGCACCAACCACTCCATTTGAGGAACGAACTGCGTTTGAACTTGAATTGTCGAATTTCTTACACCTATTGATTTCAGATCGAGCCGAAAACTTGGGCAATGTTATAATATGGTGGGAGGCAAGACTCAGTGAGTTTTGAGTGAAATCCAATATCTAAAACTACGCAATACACCAACCACTCCATTTAAGGAACGACCTTTGTACGAACTTGAATTGTCCAATTTCTTACACCAATTGATTTTGGATTGGTTCCAAAACTTGGGCAACATCATAATATGGTGGTAGGCATCGTTCGGTGAGTTTTGAGTGAAATCCAATCACTAAAAGTATGCAATACACCAACCACTCCATTTAAGGAACGAACTTTGTACGAACCTGAATTGTCCAATTTCTTACACCTATTGATTTCGGATCGAGCCCGAACCCTTGGAAACCTCATAATATGGTGGGAGGAGTCATTCAGTGACTTTTGAGTGAAATCCAATCGCTAAAACTATGCAATACACCAACCGATCCTTTTACGGAATGAACTGTGTACGAACTTGAAGTGTCCAATTGCTTTGACCCATCGAAATCGAATTGAGCCCAAAACTTGGGCTACAGGCTAATATGGTGGGAGGAGTCATTTGGTGAGTTTTGAGTGAAATCCGATTGGTAAAACTATGCACCACACCAACCCCTCAATTTACAGAACGAACTGCGTACGAACTTGAAGTGTTCAACGTCTTTGACCAATTGATATCGGATTGAGCCCAAAACTTGAGCTACAGGCTAATATTGTGGGAGGAGTCATTTGGTGTGTTTTGAATGAATCCCAATAGGTAAAACTAAGCAATCCACCAACCACTCCATTTACTGAACGAACTTCGTACGAACTTCAGGTGTCCAATTTCTTCGGCCAATCGATATCGGATTGAGGCCAAAACTTTGGCAACATTCTAATATTGTGGGAGGAGTAATTTGGTGAGTTTTGAGTGAAATCCAATCGGTAAAACTGTGCAATTCACCAATCACACCTTTTACGAAAAACGAACTGTGTACGAACATGAAGGGTCCAATTTCTTTGACCAATTGATATCGGATTGTGCCCAAAACTTGGGGAACATCCTAATATGGTGGGTTGAGTCATTTGGTGAGTTTTGATTGAAATCCAGTCTGTAAAACTTTGCAACACACCAACCACTCCATTTACAGAACGAGCTGCATTCGAACTTGAAGTGTCCAATTTCTTTGACCAATTGATTATCTGATTGGGCCAAAAACATGTGCAACAACCAAATATGGGAGGAAAAGTCATTTGGAGAGTTTTTAGTGAAATCCTATCGGTAAAACAATGCA
Source organism: Prunus avium (assembly GCF_002207925.1). Next base: position 334,102 of record NW_018921372.1, read on the forward strand.
GGACACCAACCACTCCATTTACAGAACGAACTGCGTACGAACTTGAAGTGTTCAACGTCTTTGACCAATTGATATCGGATTGAGCCCAAAACTTGAGCTACAGGCTAATATTGTGGGAGGAGTCATTTGGTGTGTTTTGAATGAATCCCAATAGGTAAAACTAAGCAATCCACCAACCACTCCATTTACTGAACGAACTTCGTACGAACTTCAGGTGTCCAATTTCTTCGGCCAATCGATATCGGATTGAGGCCAAAACTTTGGCAACATTCTAATATTGTGGGAGGAGTAATTTGGTGAGTTTTGAGTGAAATCCAATCGGTAAAACTGTGCAATTCACCAATCACACCTTTTACGAAAAACGAACTGTGTACGAACATGAAGGGTCCAATTTCTTTGACCAATTGATATCGGATTGTGCCCAAAACTTGGGGAACATCCTAATATGGTGGGTTGAGTCATTTGGTGAGTTTTGATTGAAATCCAGTCTGTAAAACTATGCAACACACCAACCACTTCATTTACAGAACGAGCTGCATTCGAACTTGAAGTGTCCAATTTCTTTGACCAATTGATTATCTGATTGGGCCAAAAACATGTGCAACAACCAAATATGGGAGGAAAAGTCATTTGGAGAGTTTTTAGTGAAATCCTATCGGTAAAACAATGCAGGACACCAACCACTCCATTTACAGAACGAACTGCGTACGAACTTGAAGTGTCCAATTTCTTTGACCAACCGATATCGATTGAGCCCAAAACTTGGGGAACAAATGATATGGTGGAACGAGTCGTTTGGTCAGTTTTGAGTGAAATCCAACCGATTAAACTGTGCAATACACCAACCACTCCATTTACAGAACGAACTGCGTACGAACTTGAAGTGTCCAATTTCTTTGACCAATCGATATCGGATTGAGGCCAAAACTTGGGCAACAACCTAATATGGTGGGAGGAGTCATTTGGTGAGGTTTAAGTGAAATCCAATGGGTAAAAACTATGCAATTTACCAACCACTCCATTACAGAACGAACTTCATACGAACTTTAAGTGTCCAATTTGTTTGACCAATCGATATCGGATTGAGCCCGAAACTTGGGGAACATAATGATATGGTGGGAGGAGTCATTTGGTGAGTTTTTGGTGAAATCCAATAGGTAAAACTATGCAATTCACCAACCACTCCATTACAGAACGAACTTCGTACGAACTTGAAGTGTCCAATTTCTTTGACCAATCGATATAGGATTGAGCCCGAAACTTGGGGAACACAATGATATGGTGGGAGGAGTCATTTGGGGAGTTTTTGGGGAAATCCAATAGGTAAAACTATGCAATTCACCAACCACACCATTTACAGAACAAACTACGTATGAACTTGAATTGTCCTTTTTCTTTGACCAACCGATATCGATTGAGCACAAAACTTGGGGAACATAATGATATGGTGGAATTTGGTGCATTTTCAGTGAAATTCAATCGATAAAACTATGCAATACACCAACCACGCCATTTACATAATGAACTTCGTATGAACTTGAAGTGTCCAATTTCATTCACCAATCGATATCAGATTGAGCCCAAAACTTGGGCAACAACCTAACATGGTAAGAGTCGTTTGTGAGTTCTTAGAGAAGTCCAATCGGTAAAACAACAAAATACACCAACCACACCATTTACAGAACGAATTGCGTTCCAACTTGAAGTGTCCAATTTCATTGACCAATGGAAATCGGATTGAGTCCAAAACTTGGGCCACATCCTAATATGGTAGGAGGAGTCTTTTGGTAAGTTTTAAGTGAAATAAAATCGGTAAAACTATGCAATACACCAACCACACCATTTAAAGAACGAACTGCGCATGAACTTGAAGTTTTCAATTTCTTTGACCAATCAATATTTGGTTGAGGCCCAAACTTGGGCACCATCCTGAGTTCTGAGTGAAATCCAATCGGTAAAACTACACAGTACACCAACCACTCCATTTACAAAACGAACTGCGTACAAACTTGAAGTGTTCGATTTCTTTGACCAATCGATATCGGATTGAGCCCAAAACTTGGGGAACATGAAGTGAAATCCATGGTCAGTTTTGACCAATCAATCGATATCGCATGGTCAGTTTTGAGTGAAATCCAATCGGTAAAACTTTGCAATACACCAACCACACCATTTACAAAACGAACTGCGTTGAACTTGAAGTGTAAAATTTCTTTGACAAATTGATATTGGATTGAGCCCAAAACTTGGGCAACAACCTAATATGGTAGGAGTCATTTCGTGAGTTCTGAGTGAAATCCAATCTGTAAAACAATGCAATACACCAACCACACCATTTATAGAACGAACTGCATACGAACTTGAAGTGTCCAATTTCTTTGACCAATCGATATCTGATTTTGCCCAAAACTTGGGGAACATAATGATATGGTGGAATGAGTCATTTGGTCAGTTTTGAGTGAAATACAATCAGTAAAATTATGCAATACACCAACCACTCCATTTATAGAATGCACTGCGTACGGACTTGAAGTGTCCAACTTCTTTGACCAATCGATATCGGATTGAGCCCAAAACATGGGGAACGGAATGATATGAAGGGAGGAGTCATTTGGAGAGTTTTGAGTGAAATCCTATCGGTAAAACAATGCAGTACACCAACCACTCCATTTACAGAACGAACTGCGTTCGAACTTGAAGTGTCCAATTTCATTCACCAATCGAAATTGGATTGAGCCAAAAACTCGGACCACATCCTAACATGGTGGGTGGAGTCATTTGGTGAGTTTTGAGTGCACTACTACAAAAAACGAAATAGACAACGGGGATCCACCGTCCTTGTAATGCTTTGAAAACCGTCGTTAAATCGACCACCATCTTTTTGGGTGTCAAACTACAACGGCTTTTCACCGTCGTTGTTTAGCTGTAAAGACGACGGTTTTTAAAGAAAGTCGTCGTTGTTTAGAGGTAAAGATTGTTAGTTGTAGCAGGAAAGACAACGGTTTTATTAAAACCGTCGTGGATTGTAGGTTAAGATGATGGTCTTTTTTGAAAACCGTCGTGGATTGTAGGTTAAGATGATGGTTTTTTATGAAAACCGTCATGGATTGTAGGTTAAGACGACGGTTTTTAATAAAAACCGTCGTTAATGATCTATAAAGCCAACGGTTGGTTTATAAAAACCGTCGTTAATTATCAGTAAAGACCATGATTTATTATGAAAACAGTCGTCTAATAAGTTCCAAAACTGCTACATTTTAGTTCTTTTTGATTTCATATGATGCTATACAACGATTTTAACTGGAAAACC
>NW_018921375.1:0-19990 GCF_002207925.1 Prunus avium
GGCATAGGGGCAGGGCGACCAATGAGCTCTGTATACTGCTCCACCACCAACTCCGGAGTCGGCCCAGAAAAGAAATACAAATCCACAATTCCACCAATGGCCTTATAAGTATTTCTATCACCGCCGTATGTTATGTCCATGCCATTGCTATTCAGCAGCAACACTCCATGAGATGTTCCAGCGCCGTTGGCCTTACCATCTGGAGAAGCTGACCTGACGTCCAGGTAGAAGGGGTGGGACCCGTAGAGGTTGATGTCAGCATTGGCGCTGGCAATGTCAGCGTTCCAGAGTGTCAAGGTCTGGTTGGGGGTGAGCTTGAAGGAGGACTTGGTGTGCTCGCCGAGGCCGAAAAGGGAGGACCTGGCTTTTGGGAGGGAGGAGGAGAGCTGGATGTATTGGTTCTTGAAGACCAAGAAGGTGTCGGGGTTTGATGGGTTCGGGGAGGCGTCGAAAATGACGTCGTTGGAGGATTGGCGGGTGACGGTGAAGCCGAATGGGGTGGTGTTGTGGAGAGTGAAGACAAGGTCGTTGGAGATGCTGTTAGGCTTTAATCTCTGTATCTATCTTCGCAATTGTTGTTTTAGTTCTTCGTTTTGATCATTTGGTACAATGAAATTCTCATTTTTTGTTGGGTCATATATTATATTGCTGTTCGTATGAAAGAGATAGAGCATATTATTGTTTCTTTAGCAGTAATTATGCTTAAGAACAAAATAAAAATCATAGGTTTCTTTCAGTCCGATTTAAATCAGTCAGTTGTGGATTCTGGAACAATATGATTTCAGGGTTCTATAAATAAGAATAGCTGTTTGCACAGATGTGAAAGAAGAGTGACTTCCAGCATTTTAACTGTTTGAAGTTTTCTATTATTGCTTAAGTTGTTGTCATAAGACCAGGGCATGGCATTTGTCCAAATGCCAGAAGTATGTGAACTTTGAGTTCATATCATTTGTTGTGGTGGAAATTCCTGTAATAGAATGGATAAATGCCAGAAGTATGTAAACTTTTTTTGTCAAAACCCCTGCTCTTAAGAATTAGGTTGCATTTCTACTCTTATTAGAATGGAGGTTTGAGTTTCATTCAAGGGAAGGGCAAGGTTTCATGTGTCACATTACCTACAATTTAGGCTCATCCCCTTGATTATGTTGCAAATGGAGCAATTTTGTGCTATGTTTATGAAGAAGTAGTTTGTAGGCATAATTTATTTTTCCATGATCTGTGTCTTATTTGTAGAGTAGTTCTTTTATCATAGAGTCCTGCTACAGGGGACTAATTCCAGGCCACTGTCGAAAAGAGTGTTGAGATACTGAGAAAATTGGGAAAGAGTGAATTGATTGAATGGTAATGCGATGCAGGAATATCTCTATTAGACACACACTTGCACACGGACATAAGTTGATGCTTCTGATAGTGTATTAGGCTTCATATGAATTAGTTTATGATGAGAACCAGAATTGTTGCAGAGAGATAGAATTGCAAGACGGAATATTTGTTCGTTGGACTTTATGAGGACTCGGAGCACAGATACTGTACTTGGGAAAACAAAAAAGAAGTTATCTGTTCCAAACCTTTCATCTATGGCCCTGTTGTTGTGCGCAATCCAATAACCGGTGAGTTTATACACCTTCCTGAAGTTTGTAAGATTGAGTATCTCTAGTGAAGAGTTTTTTCATAAATATACATCAATTTTTATATGGTTAATCATGTATGCTTGGATGCTGTCTAGAACATATATGAATTTATATAGGATACGTAAGCTTTTTCATGTTAATGATATTTATGCAGTAGTGAAGCAATTGATGGTGCTTTGGTATTGTGGTTAAGGTTGGATGGTCATTGTTCATATTTTCCGTTTCAAGTGGTGATTAGGGAAAGGGTAATTCTTTGAGAGGGATTACTTACTCTGCACTGTTGTTCGTATCAAAGAAATATGGCATATCATTGTTTCTTTAGCAGTAAATATGTATTTAAAAAAATTATAAAAAAATCATATGCTTCTTTCAGATGTATTTTGTTGATTTCTGTGTTTGATATGGTGGTTCTAAATAATTGGCCCTGGACATTGAGTTAATTGGTGTAGAACTAGTTTTTTGTCCTTTCACTTAGCTGTTTGAACTGATGTGAAAGAAGAGTCACTTCCAACATTTTAACTGTTTGAAGTTTTCTGTTATTGCTTAAGTGGCTGTTATAAGACTAGGGCATGGCAATCGTCAAAAGAACGAGAAAATTAACAGGAAACAAAAAACATCTCAACAACTGTGTCCACAAAACATATAACAGTGTATTTCAATTGTTGTGATGGAAATTCCTGTAATGTATTTTAAATTGTACTTATGGAGAAATGCCAGAACTATGCAACATTTTTCCTCAAATCTTAACAATTAAGTTGTACTTCTGTCCTTATTAGAATGGAAGTTTTAGTTTCATTCAAGGACAGGGCAGGGTTACCTTGATGTGCAGTCCAAACATTAGATCAAACCAGGAATGGGGAGAGAAAGTAATTCACCGCTTCAAACTTCCTTAATAAGGAGGTTGTGTCATGTGGTTCATACTATTGGTTATTACTGATGTTTTTTTTGCCTTTAGAAATTCCTCTAAGTTCATATGAAGTTGATGTGTTCATTGGAAGGTTTTATACATGACATCACCTACAATTTAGGCTCATCCCCTTGATTATGTGGCAAATGGAGCTGCTGCAACCACATCATTTTGAACATTCTTGTGCTATGTTTTTGGTAGAAGTAGTTTGTAAGCATACTTTATTGTTCCATGATCTGTTTCTTATTTGGATGCTAGTTCTTTTATCGTAAAGTCACTGCTACAGGTGAGTAATTCTAGGCCATTGGCGAAAAGGGTGTTGAGATAATGAGAAAATTGAGAAAGAGTGAATTGGCTGAATGGTAATGCGATTGCTCGTCTGCATAATTTGTTTGCACTGTTATCAGTCAGATGCAGGAATCTCTCTATTAGACACACACTTGCACACAGACATAAGTTGATGTTTCTGATAGTGTATTAGGCTTCATATTCATTAGTTTATGATGGGGAACCAGAATCGGTGTAAGTACTCTCTCTTTTCCTAATCCAGTAGGTCATTCCATGTAATTAGCTATTACTGCCTCTCTTTTCCAGTAAATTGAGCGTGCAAGCATATGATTTTGAACATTTGCTTGTTACTGATGTTCTTTTTTATTTCTTCTTATATGTAAGTAGTTCCAGTGTACAATTTATTGTGCACTGTTTCTCCGTCTTCTTAAATGGAAAAGAAGAAGACACACTTGCACACAACTTTACACCAGTGCACAATCACCTCAACTATTTTCAACAACATTTTCGAACATTGGAATTCGAAATAACTCAATTTCACTCCCCTGATAAATTGATTTTTATTTTCCCTGAATAAGAATGGACATGAAAAATTCCCGACAAATCCCTTTCGCGAGGGAAATGCAAGATTAGCCATGGAAGGTGATTTTAGCACTCTAAAACCACCCTTAAATTTCCTCGTGCACTCATTTGTGTTTGTAAATCAAATTTAAATTGTGCATTTTAATCGTTTCTTTGTTTCCATCAGGGTTTCTCTTAGATTTTGAAACCTAAAACAGAACAGGGAAAAAGCCATCGCAATTGTCATGGCAAGCCATGGTCAATTCCAGTCTCATGAAGCGGATAGCTTTCTTCATTCAAATAGTTTTTGATGAGAAATCAATGAAGCCCAAGTTTAAGAACATAAAAGGAACACACACACACACACAATTATATTATCTCAATTAATTCTTCTTGATAATCTGTCTAATGACAGAATTATATTATCACAATTTTGAAACGTACAAGTGTTCAAATTGAAAATACCGTTATTACCATGCAATTTAGTTAAAAATTCAAGATAATAAATTGAAATTAACTCAATTTTTTATTTATTTACTGGTTAGAAAGTAAAGCTGGATTAACAATTTTTAGATAAAATGGATAAAGATAAGGTTTTAAGTTAATAAAGATGGTCAATGTCACTGATTTTCAGTCCATTAGGCAAAGCTGAAAAAGAGAAAAAAACGACTTAAAGGGAGTAGCGACAAAAAAAAAAAAACTTTATTTCTAAAATGATTTAAATTACAAATAAAATAGAAAGAAAAATGTATTGTATTGGTGCTATAAGTTTACAGCCTGTAATACTTACTGATCAGAGTAGCTTCAGATTTACGAAGCCATTTCAAATTTGGGCATCCCTAAACCCTAAATCCTAAACGGTCAATAGGACTTGGTGCAACCATGCACCAGGTCCACTGTAGAATTTTCGTAGGTTTTGACGAGTTGGGAATTTTCTTTCAACTTACTGAGCAAGTTTTCATGTTATCCCATTCAATGATGTGAATTTACCCATGAAATTTTAGTGAAATCTAATGTTCAATAGGACTGAAAATCAGGAAGTGGTAGGAGATAGAAATGGACATTGCTAAATTGGAGTCCTGGTCATTCCTATGCCCACATTACCTATTGATTTCGGATCGACACATTCCTAGGTTTATTGGATAGTGGGCATAGGTATAGTTCTGGATGTGGTCCAATGTTCGATAGGGTTTCTGGTTTTTGGGTGGAGTTATGAGCTTCTGGGTATTTGGGTTGTCAGATTTTGGGGTTTGTAGTCATAATTCAAAAAACAATTAAATGCCAGAAGGAAGGAAGAAGAAAAGGTGCGAACAATTAAATGCCAGAAGGAAGGTAGAAGAAAAGGTGCGAGTGGCAAAGGAGAAATTGCAGCATACCCGATTCTAGTGTGAGCTTGCTTTTTCTCACCAGCCGTTGAGATCACTTAAATGGCTGAGATGGAGCCGCAAATAGGGTTCGCAAAATGGAGTTCCCGCCTGAGCCTATCGGTACGTTTTAAACAATGGAAAGTTTCTCCTTTTTAAAGGACTAAAACAGACTTACCAGTCATCACTTGTTTCCCTCTCTCCAGGGGCAGAAAACCTAATCCTCCATTTTCCCGAAAATCATAATCCCAGAATCCAAACAACCCAGAACCTCATGGGCAAGAAAAGAAACAAGAAGACCCTCGTCTGGAGGCCCAAACCCAAATCCAGAACCCCCCAGAACGAAATGCGAAACTGGCTGGACCTTCCACGGGACATCACCATTTCCATACTGTCACGACTCAGAGCGGTCGAGATTCTGGAGAGCGCGCAGAAGGTGTGCATGGCTTGGCGCAACTTCTGCAAGGACCCTCTCATGTGGCGCGCCATCGATATGGCCAACGATGGCGATTACGACGACATGTTCTACGACTTGGATGAGATGTGCCGCCACGCAGTGGATCGTAGCTGTAGTCATCTGGTTGATATCAATATCGAGCACTTCGGCAGCAATGATCTCCTTGAGTATATCACTGACAGGTATTTGATTTTTTTGATTTTTTGCTACAAATTCCTTTATTTGTTTTGGTATGAAGATTTTATTAATTTGGTTAACTGGGCTCAATAAATTCCCTGACTTGAATTTTGGTGATAGTTATATTCAATTTGAAATTTTATATAGCACATGAACAGAGGAACCCATGTACATTTATTTTGGAATTTCCTTCCAAATTCGAATTATATTATGTTGTAGAATTTGAATTTGTTTCTGTGTGTGTAATGGATGGCTGAATATTCGTCTCGAAAATTTGTCAATAGTTGCGGTGGTATCAGACGTCTCCGGCTAGTGTCTTGCGATATGATATTTGATGAGGGGTTGGGTAAAGTGGCTTCAAAGCTTACTATGCTAGAGGAGCTTGAGATCTCTTTATGCAATTTCTCATGCACATCTCTACAAGTAGTGGGGCGCTCTTGCCCTCTTTTGAAGTCATTCAAATTCAACAGGTCCAATTTATCGGATGATGCGATCGGTGTGTTTAATTACTATGATGAGAATCCTTTAAGGAAAGATGACGAAGCATTTGCTATAGCAGGAACGATGAATGGTTTACACCACCTTCAACTTTTCGCAAATCGGCTCACTAATGATGGCTTGATGAAGATTCTTGATTGCTGTCCTCATCTTGAGTCACTTGATCTGCGCCATTGTTTCAATCTTAATCTGAAGGGAGCTTTGGGAAAAAGATGTGCAGAACGAATTAAACAATTGCGGCTTCCCAATGATTCCATTCAGGACTATGAATTTCGTGTTGCAGCCTCTGACTGTGATGATTATGGATTTTACGATGATCCTGAGGAAGACAATGGATTTTATTATGATCCTGCGGAGTTTGACTGTGATGAGTATCGGTGTTATGCTAGAGATTTTTATGGGTACGACTCGGATGATAGTGATTTCTATGATGATTTCACCAAACTTGGAGTGTCTGACTTCCTTTTTTGAATTGGAGACCGTCTCGCAGCTGAAATCTGGGATACAGAGAGAGGTATTGAATTTGGAGTGTCTCTACGAAAGCAAGCCGTATTTCTGGGTTGGTAGCAACATTGACAACTTTATTGCCCTGTTTTGGGTTAGGGAAAGAGTGGATTATTTTCTGCAAGGGCATTTAGCTACTTTGCTCCTTAGGGTAGAGAGCTGATTTTTTTTGTATTTGTCCTTGTATTTGTACAAGTTACTGTTTTATCAGAACAATGTAAGTTTTTTATTTTGATCATGGAAGGTTGGTTGATTTTGAATTTGATTATATGCATTTAGGTTTAAGGAGCTTCTTGTTATTATGACCTTAACGGTTAAGTTTTGAAATGAAGGGAAGTGGTAAAGCGAGAAATTTTTAGAGATTTTTAGAGATTTCAGAGGGGAGCATTCTTGATGCGATGAAGAGGGGAGCAGGAGGCGTGTTGTCCTTGTCCCCCACAAGAAAATCACAAACAAAAACCAGAGGGGAGCATTCTTGATGCGATGAAGAGCCCACATCGAAAGCTCCTCCAACTGGCAGAGCATTGATTTGAACAAAATAAATTACCAACTTTGAACAAAAAATCATTCAAAACACTTTCCTTACAGTAATTAATAAATAAACAAAAAGCATGGGTGCGGGCAGGAGGCGTGTTGTCCCCCACAATCACACTTCACCGAAAGAAAACCATAAACAAACACAAAGGGGAGCAATCTTGATGAGGTGAAGAGCCCACATCGGTGCGGTTGTCAAACTACCACTTTCAGTTGATGGTAGGGGTTCGAAACCCTAAACTCGTTGAAAGTAGCCAAGACAAGCCGAATCCCGAGCCCGAGCGGGGATTAATCCCACCATTGAGTATGATTAGTTGTATTATTATGCTTGGCTCTGGGGATTTGAAGTTTCAATTTTTTTTTTTCCGTTGTTGAAGAGAATGGGGAGCAAAATGATAAGGATAATGCTCGACGGTCTGAGATTCTGCACAAATGAGTGAACTAGTGGGTTACTTGAGTAGAGTTGCAAAATTTGTTGAGGAATGCTATTCACAATCGCTCTAAAGCGATTCTCATGATACTTGCTAGACATGTGTACACGCGTTCCCAATGTATTCTCCTTTTAATTTTTTTATTCTTCTCTCTTTCTTTCTCTTGGTTGCCTCGCGCTCTCTCTTCTCTCTCTTCTTCTGCTCTCCGTCTCTCTCTGTCTTTCTTTTTTTAATTTTCTTCCTCTTTCCTCCTCTACTTCTGTCTATATCTCTCTTCCTCTCTTCTCTCCTCCTCCTGCTTCTTGAGAATCGCTTTAGAGCGATTGTGAATAGCATTCCTCTTTGTTTTATCTAGTTTTAGAATTTTGGACAAGTAAGTGGATTGATTTAAGGCGTTCTAAAAGTTTGATATATCAAGTATTTAAAAATTAATATGCCGTCCTGTTTCCTTTAATCCTGCATCATCTGGGGTTTAGATTGCTGAGAAAACAGTTCTTGTTGGCCTCGTTCGCGTTGGAGCCTTGAGGTTACAGCCAAATAAAGTTGTCATCTGGAAAAGTGGAGAATGTAGGTAGGTGCACAAGCACAACACACAAAGAGACTTGTTTCATCTTCTAGTAGCAGGGATTGGACATAAAAGTTTTGTCTTGGGGATTGACGTAGATACAATAGAACATTTTCACTAATCATATTTGTTGTCGAGGGTTGTTTTGAAAGTTCTGATGCTGGGAAATACTTGGCCTCTGGTGGTACCATGAAAGCTCAACAACTCTTAGATATGTTCCATGGACGATGATGTATTTTACATCATGAAGACGCTCTAGGTCTGGACTCTCGTCACGTTCTTGTAATGCCTGCCTTTCAAGCCCCTAACTTCGTTCTTGGTTTAGCTGAATTAATGGCCATGGGTGTGACAATTATGGTGATGAGATTATAACTCCCTGAGCCCTTTCCAAAGTGCCATCATGTAATTGTTGACGTGAGTCTCCTAATTAATTAAGGAATTTACTTTCCCATTCCATTTAGTTGACAAATCTGTGTATAATTAGGAGATACTTTCCTAATTCCTGATTGAATCTCTTTCCTTGTAAAGCACTATGTAAACTCATATATATACCTCCTTATGGAGAAGAATAAATCATCTGAACATATTCAAACCCGTATTCATATTTTAGCATGGTATCAGAGCAATCAATCCTAGGTTGTCTCTAAATCCTCGTATCGAATTCCTTGAAACACGAACCCGTATCCTCGTATCCTGAATCCCGAAACCCTAAACACAACCCCGAAACCCTAAACACGAATCCGAAACCCTAAACACAAACCCGAAACCCTAAATAGTTTTTTCCCTCGTATTCTTCAATCCTTCTGTTGCCATGGATATTGTTTCCAAAACCACCGACTCCACTTCCTCATCCCCCCAAATTGTTACTATTCAGAGTGACAATGCTTCGTTTCCTACCGGCATCACCTTGACAGAGACCAATTATGCCTTATGGTCTCAGGTCATGGAGTTACGTATTGCTAGCCGCGAAAAATTGGGGTACCTCACCGGCGACACTCCGCAGCCCTCTAAGCTCTCCTCCACTTACAACCAATGGTGTACGGAGAACTTTCAGGTCAAAGGGTGGCTCATCGACTCCATGTCTCCAGACTTGGTGGGTCGGTTCATCCGTTTTAGTACCGCCAAAGAAATCTGGGATGCCATGAAGAAAACCTACTTTGATGGGGGGGATGAAACTTTCCTGTTTGATCTCAACAAACGGGCGTTCACCATTAAACAGAATGGTGCTCCTGTCCACAAATACTACAGCCAGCTGCAGACTATCTTTCAGGAGATTGATCATCGCACTCCGAATCGCATGCACTGTGACGCCGACGTCGCTGAGTGCCAGACTGAACTGGATAGTCTTCGTGTTCACATTTTCCTTGCCGGGCTCGATCCTCAGTTTGATCAAGTCCGGGGGAAGATCCTGCGCAAAGACCCAAAATTAGACCTTGACCAAACTTTTGCATATGTACGTCGCGAAGCTCAACAACGACTGACCATGGCCAGTACTCCAGACACTGCGATTCTGGCCACTGAACTTCTAAGGGGCCCTTCGCCCTCTACCGGTGGTGCTTCTCAGACTCAGACCACAAGCACTCGTCCGGAGACCAAATGCACTCATTGTGGTGGGAGCAAACATACTCGTGCTCGCTGTTATGAACTAATTGGGTACCTGGATTGGTGGGACCACTCCAAAGCTCCTCGCAGGAATAAGAGCAACTCCCTCCACACATCTTCCGTCACGGATCCTGTAAGTCCTGCTGCTCCACCTGCACCGGCTCCTGCCTCTGCCTCTGTAGCCACATCAGGTACCCAAGGTTATGTTTTGCATAGTTCCTGAAAGAAACACACATGGGTCATTGACACCGGAGCCACTGATCACATGACCTTTGATCTGAGACAAATTATCTCTCATACACCGCATTCTCAATCGGTGGTGTCTAATGCCAATGGTACCCCCTCCCCAGTGATTGGGGAGGGTTCCCTCTCTCTCTCTGACTCCCTCACTTTGGATTCTGTGTTGATTGTTCCATCCTTACATCATAATCTCTTGTCTGTTGCCCAAATTACTACGGCTTTGAATTGCACTGTAACCTTTTGGCCTACTCATTATGTTTTTCAGGACATTCTCAGCAGCAAGACGATTGGTTGTGATACTAGGAGGGGTAAACTCTATTATTTGGACCTGGCATCTGACAGTGAAGCCAGCCTCAGTCAAGCTTACAAAATTGGGGGGACGAGTGTTGAGAAGCAAACTTCCGAAGTATGCTTATGGCATCGCCGTCTTGGACATGCTTCGTTTGGATATTTACAGAAGCTATTTCCTTCATTATTTTCAAATTTAGAGAGTTCTAGTTTTAAGTGTGACATTTGTGAACTGGCCAAGAGCCATCGTGTTCCCTTTCCCTTAAGTTCCAATAAAAGTTTAATTCATTTTTCCCTTGTTCATTCTGATGTTTGGGGCCATTCTAAAATTACCACTCCCGGGGGAGCTAGATGGTTTGTCACGTTCATTGATGATTGCACACGCATGACCTGGGTTTCCCTTCTCAAAACTAAAGGGGAAGTCAGTTCCAAGTTTCAACAGTTTTATCACATGGTGGAGACACAATTTCATACCCAAATTCAGGTTATTCGATCTGACAATGGTGGAGAATTTCTCAACCATGATCTTAATGAGTTCTTCCAAGATCACGGTATCATCCATCAACGCTCATGCCCTTCCACTCCTCAACAGAATGGTGTGGCTGAACGAAAGAATAGACACTTACTGGAAGTAGTTCGTGCATCCCTCTTTGGTGCAAATATGCCTCGGTCTTTTTGGGGCGAGGCTGTACTCTCTGCGGCTTATCTTATCAATCAGATTCCCTCTAGTATCCTCCAATTCCGAACCCCCCTTCAAACACTCCAACACCATAGCCAAATACCTCCCACCCAAAACCTAGAACCCCGCATATTTGGTTGTGTGGTCTTTGTCCACTTACATGATCACCAACGCAGCAAATTAGATCCCCGTGCCGACAAGTGTGTGTTCATTGGTTATGCACCTCATCAGAAAGGTTACCGGTGTCATCATCCTCCAAGTCAGAAAGTGTATACTTCTATGGATGTTGCGTTCCGGGAACAAGAGAGCTATTTTTCGGATGCACAGGAGGACCCTTCTCAAATTTCTGAATTTTTTCCTTCAGCAGTTTTTCCAGATTCGTTCCAGACTCAGAACGACCGGTCGCAGACCTCTAGCGACTGGTCGCCTGATGAAAACGACCGGTCGCCAGATGAAAACGACCGGTCGCCAGATGCAAATGACCGGTCGCAAACGACTCTGCCTGAAAGCGACCGGTCGCATGTCTCTAACGACTGGTCTCCACGGACGCCAACGACTCTGCCTGAAAGCGACCGTTCGCATGCCTTTCACGACCAATCGCCACGTACATCGCAACGCACGTCCACGACTCTGCCTGCAAGCGACCGGTCGCCTGACCCTAACGACCGGTCTCTTCCCCCAATTTTTTCTGAAATTGTTCCGCTTCAGTCCGATCCCAGCCATCACACTCAGGAGGAGAGAATTGAAGAGTTTGTGCCTGCTCCAGAGAATTCTTCAGCTCCAGTACCACACCAATCACCTGCTGAGGAATTCATTCAGGTAACTTCTCTACCTGAAACTGATAACATTAATGAAATAACTGATTGCATTTCAGAAGGCGCAGAGCCTACATATCAGATTCCAAAAAGGAAGAATCGTGGTAAACCCCTAGTTCACTACGAAGCATATCTTAATGCAAAGGGGAAATATCCCGTCAACAATTATGTATCCCTCACCAAATTATCTAAGTCACCGGTACACTTTGTGAATAAGTTAGCCGACATACCTATTCCCAATAGTGTAACTGAAGCACTAGAAGACCCAAAATGGAAAGAAGCCATGAATGAAGAAATGCGAGCTCTCCATAAGAATGGCACATGGGAACTCGTGCCATTACCTCATGTAGGCGTGGGCACAGTCCAGTTTGGACCGCTTTTTGTTAAAATATGGAACCTGAATCGAAAATACAAACCGGTTCAGTTTGGACCGATTTGGTTTAAAATCCATATCAAAATCCGAACCAACCCGGACCTACCGGTTTCCGGTTCGGTTTCCGGTTCTCACGGTTTGGGCTTGCTGTAAGCCCAATTTGATTTTTTTGTGTATTTAAGCTTCAAGACAATCTGATTTTTAAAATTTTTGGGCCTTAAACATCACAATTGGCCCAATTCCCATATTGAAACAACCACCATTCTTTGACAAAAATAATAAAACAATCCAATATAAAATTTAAAATTACAACCAACAAGAAAATACACATAATAAAACAAATTATATTACAATCAAATTTAAAATTATAACTCCATTCTTTTGTTCTTTTGTTGCCGCATCTCAGAAAACCGAGTACACCAAGTGAACCTAGCAGATCCATGTATTGCCATCAATAACCTGAATTTGTAGAAAATAAAAACAACACTCTAGAAACCTAGAAGTGAAAATGGATCAAGAAATGCAACAGCAAAAGAAAAATATCAGAATAATAGACCATTTTCATGATCAAAGACAACCAAATGAGTTACCTGCTTGCGCATTTTGATAACATACACTGCTTCTCTCATGTCTCTAACAACAAGGTCCACTCCTCTTTGGCTACCAAACCACAACCTCAAGACAATGTGCTTGAGCACAACTCTCAGTACAAAAGGTATCCACTAAATTACTTTAACAAGTATTTAACAAAGTGATAAAGAAACAAAAGGATGACAAGCTCCTTTATAAATTGGAAAAAGGTAATCACCTTATCAAGAGTAACAGCCAAATTCTGAAGCCTTTGGTTGTAAACACCCTCAGCCTGTCACGCAAAAAGAAATAATAAGCAAGGGAGCACCCAGGCAGGCATGATAACACCTACACACACACACACAGAGAAACAGAGATTAGTCAACAACACTCACCTGAACCTCAGCATCGCTCTTCTCAACCTCAAGATAAATATCTGAAAAATACTTCCTTTTTTCTTCCAAATTATGCTTTAAAATCTCCTCAGGAAGCTTTGTTCTTTCAAAATTTATAAACCTCACCTTCAACCAAAATGAAAGTGACAGGAGAGTAAATGATAGTTGATTTCAAAAATTACCAAAAATGAAAAATTGAGGAAGCAGGAAGGTCACATACCAAGCGAGCCGAATATGCAATCACCCAATCTGGCAGTCCTTCAGCACCTGGTGAATGCACAACACTCCAGTTAATAAAAAATAAAATGACTTTAAAAGATAAAAGAGAAGAATACCAACAACACTTCAATGGCTCCCCTCAAGAGGAACCTGAGCCTCTAAGACTTGAGTACAACAATTATTTCCTACTACCTTTTGAAAAGTTCCTTTGCCTGTCAAATTCAAGTAGCTTCCCCGGCAAACTTGGCTGCCACACAAACAAACTGATGCTTCGTATTCTTCCTTACTCTGTCAAAAAATAGATTGGCACCAATTGTTACACACTTAGTCATGTAGATTGCAATCTAGTGTAAATGAGACCCATAGGCAAAAGAGGCATACCTCTGTAACAGACCTCTGTAACAGAATTGTAGTCGAATGTGATCTCCTCCCCATATTGAATTCCTCGTACAGTGTAGATTCCAATCTGGTAACGACCATCTACAGCGGTAACGACCACCAACAAAAACAGAAAAACAGAAAAACAGAAAATCAAAAAACAAAAATAAAAAATAAATCTGCAAAGGAGAAGACATAAATCTGCAAACAACAATCGGTAACTCCTCCAGCATTGATTTTTCGCAAGGAAGGAGCGGGTAAACAGATGCACACACAATCAAAACCTAAATACCCAAACAGATGCAAAACCCTAGTAACAGAATCGAAGATGAGCTGAAAGAGAGAGAGGGAGATGAACAGTACCTGAGAGAGAGACAGATACAGAGAGCTATGCGAGACGAAGAGGTGGACGCTGCGAGCGAATGGAATCTCCGATTTGCTGGAGGACAGAGAGAGTCAGAAAATCGAATTGGGGAAAAAAAAAAGATAGAGAGAGAGAATCTGACCTGCGTGACGACGGCGACTGAGAGAGGCTGAGAGAAGAGCGGCGGTAGAGAGAGGCGTGACGTGATGGCTGAGAGAGAGGTTTGGAATCGGTGGCGGCTGGCTGAGTATGAAACGAAAGGGGAGGAAGAAACGTAATGGGATGGGAGGGGAGGAAAAAACGAAGAAATAAAAAACCCTAAGTCACTTGAGGCTTTTTTATTTTGTGTAATCCTGTG
Organism: Prunus avium; assembly: GCF_002207925.1. Next base: position 14,199 of record NW_018921375.1, read on the forward strand.
TGTGCGCTACCTATGGTAGTAGCATACACATCATACATAATTTCAAATATAAATATATATAATATAAAAAATATATATTAATTAACTCTATTGGACCGGTTCGGATTGGACCGGTTCTTTAGGGTGAAAAACCGGAACTGAAATCGGTCTGAACCGGTTCGGTTTGGATTTATTTCGGTTTTTGACTTTTCCAATCAACACGATTTTGTTCGGTTTTTTTCTGATTGGTTTGGTTCAATTTTGCGGTTTTGCGGTTCCAATGCCCACCCCTAAGAAGAAGCTTAGAACTTATACCAAATTAATGAGATTGCTCATAAGATGACCTTTCGGAAGAGAAAAGTGGGATGCAGGTGGATCTATACTGTGAAACTCAAGGCAGATGGATCTATTGAAAGATATAAAGCTAGATTGGTGGCAAATGGATACACACAGAGATATGGGATAGACTACCAAGAAACCTTTGCCCCAATAGCAAAGATCAAAACTATCAGAGTCCTCCTGTCTCTAGCATCAAATCTCAATTGGCCATTACATCAGTTTGATGTAAAGAATGCATTCTTACATGGAGACCTGGAAGAAGAAGTATATATGGACTTACCACCAAGATGTAACTTCACTCATGACAAGGAGAATCAAGTTTGCAAGCTCAAAAAGTCATTGTATGGGTTAAAGCAGTCTCCCAGGGCATGGTTTAGTAGATTCACTAAATCCATGAAGAATTTTGGATATACACAGAGTAATTCGGATCACACTTTGTTCTTGAAGCGTGATGGAAAGAAGCTTATACCTCACTAATTGTTTATGTGGATGACATAGTTGTGACTGGAAACGACACAGGAGAGCAATTAAAACTGCATAAGTATTTGTCTCAGGAATTTGAGATGAAGGATTTAGGTGATCTGAAGTACTTTCTTGGAATTGAAGTAGCAAGGTCCGCAAATGGTATATTTTTGTCACAGAGGAAGTATGTATTGGATCTACTTGCTGAAACAGGATTGCTTGGATGTAAGCTTGCTGACACACCAATCGAGATGAATCACAAGTTGTGTGAAGGTATGATCAAGAACCAACCAATAAGGAACAGTACCAACACCTTGTTGGAAGGTTAATATATTTAGCCCACACAAGACCAGATATTGCATATGCTATGAGTGTGGGTAGTCAGTTTATGCATTCACCCAGTGTGTCTCATAGGAATGCAGTTGATCGAATCTTAAGGTACTTAAAGTTAGCCCCTGGAAAAGGATTAATGTTCTCAAAAAATAGAGATCTTGAAGTTGTGGGATATACAGATGCTGATTGGGCTGGATCCATTACTGACAGACGCTCTACTTCAGGCTACTTCACCTTCGGTCACTTGGCGGAGTAAAAAATAAAATGTGGTTTCAAGCCAGAAAAGCCAATGGAGTTGCATTGTGACAACAAGTCAGCTATTGATATCGCCCATAATCCAGTTCAACATAATTGAACCAAACATGTTGAGGTGGATAGACATTTTATCAAAGAAAAAATTGAGAAGAAGATCATCCGCCTACCATTCGTAAAATCAGAAGATCAATTAGCTGATATCTTAACCAAAGCTGTTTGTAGCAGAGTGTTTTATGACTCACTTACCAAGTTGGGCATTGGTGACGTATATGCACCAACTTGAGGAGGAGTGTTGACGTGAGTCTCCTAATTAATCAAGGAGAATTATTTCCTTGATTAATTAAGGGATTTACTTTCCCATTCCATTTAGTTGACAAATCTGTGTATAATTAGGAGATACTTTCCTAATTCCTGATTGAATCTCTTTCCTTGTAAAGCACTCTGTAAACTCATACATATACCTCCTTATGAAGAAGAATAAATCATCTGAACATATTCAAACCCGTATTCATATTTTAGCAGTAATATCATTAATCCACTTTGAGCCTAATGAAAAAGTTGCTTTGAATGTTAGAAATCCAGTTTTGAAAGTTTTTCTTTAACAAAGATTCGGGGAGAATATAGGATTTGTGATTCTAAAAATTCATTGCTATGAAAGTCTAGGGACCAAAATGAAATATTGATCAAAATTTATAAACTATTTGGTGAAATTGTAGTTTACCTTGTATGCGGTGGCAAAACCAAGTCATCACTTGTTTCCCACTCTCCAAATCCTAAATTTTCTCGGGAATCCCCATTTCGAAACTTTCCCACATAATCCCACAATCCAAACAACCAACCAAAACTTGATGGGCAAGAAAAGAAACAAGAAAACCCGCCGCTCAAAGGGCAAACCCAAATCCAAATCCAGAACCTCCCCAACACCACCACCACCCCCAGCCGAATTGTGAAACTGGCTGGACCTTCCCTGGGACGTCACCGCTTCGATACTCTCACGGCTCGGAGTGGTCGAGATTTTGGAAAGCGCACAAATGGTGTGCATGGTTTGGCGCAACATCTGCAAGGTGTTAAAGTATCAACCCCAGCTCAGCTCATTTTGAGGAGCAATCTCTACAATGTTCTAGAAGCAAGTATAAACAACAGGGTAATAATACCACTAGAAATATCTAGAATAATATATATATTTATATATTTATATTTTAATAGTGTGCATTTACTCCATTCTAAGTTTTTATTATCACTTGCTCCGATTCTTCAAAGCCTTCAAGTTATTAAATACATAAGCCAAATACAAAAGTCAAGTCTTCCGCCTATAACTAGTTAAAAATCCTTTTTAATCTAGTTCTTCTAGATTATAGGTCCTAGTCCCCTTCTGGTCTCAGAGCCATAAGAGTTGAAAGAGTTGAGTCTAAGTCTGCTACTCATATCGCCCAAGTGGCTGATTTAAGTCTTCTGAGTTAGCAAGTCTCCCAAGTTATTTCTAGAGTTAGTAAGTCGCCCAGGTTACTTCCAAGTCTCCTCCAAGTTATCTAGTTCCTTAGGTTCCCCTCTCTCAAAAGCCCGTAAGGTGAGACCTTTTTACCAAACAGTAAGTCCCGGGTAGAGGCATGAGCGGTTAGGCACGAGAAGGTGAGAGAGAGAGACAACCCATAGGTTCTTAGGTATCTTAGAGCCAGTCTTAGGAGTTACCCAAGAGTCTTTCTAATTTAGAAGTCATGTAAGAGTCTTTCTAATTAAGTTGATTTAAATTAAACATGTAAGCAAAATGAGTCGTTTATTTAGAACCAATTCAATTAATTCTTCTAGTTCTAGAACCAGTTTAAGCCAAGTGCCAGACATAATTAATGAAGAACAATTAGAATTTGAGTCTTCTAGTTCAGAATTACATTGTAATGATTGGAATATTCCCAAAGTCTCTAGCAAAGAAATTTATAAGCAAAAATGGTCAATCAATGCATTCAAGACTACTACGCATGTTAAAACAGTAGAACAAGTCTATGCCTTAGGAAAAGAACATGAAACATGTCAGTTACTTAATTTAGATGCAATAAAGAAGCATAGGAAAGAAGGCAATAATTTCCTGCATATAGGATTAGTTCAAGTCGCAGTTAAACCCTTAACTAAGTTAGGTCTTAAAGCCGCAATTTTATTAAGTTTAAGAGATGATAGTAATCAAGCCTTTTGGAAAGAAAAATTTATTAATGGTCTTCCTAATTTATTTGCGCATAAGATTAGAACAGTCTTAAGCAATGAGTCAGGCACAATTAATTACGATGAGTTAACCTACGGTAATATAATTAGTACAATTAATCAAGTCGGTATGAAAATGTGTGTAGATTTAAAAATAGGTAAATCAATCCAAGCCGATAGTAAAAATGCCAAGTATGAATTAGGTAATTTCTGCGAACAGTATGGTCTAGCACCGGTCCCGCCGTCTAGACAAGTCAAAAGAAGCCATGATAGATGCTTTAGTAAAAGACGTCATTATTCCCGCAAAAGAGATTCCTTCAGAGATAATGATGAATTTTACAGTAAAAGAAAGTTTACCCCTAGAAAAAGCAAATGGTCAAAAGGTTATTCAAAAGGTTTTAAGAAAAGCCCCGACAAGGTAAAAAGAACTACTTTAGGAAAAGCACAGATAAAAGCAAAGTTAGATGTTACAAATGCAAAAAGCAAGGTCATTATGCTAATGAATGCAAAGTTAAAGACACAATTAAGCAATTAAAGTTAGCATCTGAAGATGAAGCCAAATTAATTAAAGTCCTTGAGTTAGCCAACACCAAGTCAGACCCTATGCTTTCAGATAGTTCACGTGGTTACAGTTCCGATAACTCCCAATCTAGTGAGCCAGAAGTCCAATTAGGTTGCAAAGATAAGTGTTGTAGAATTTTAAATAAATCAATTTGTGTCCTAACTAAGCAAGAAGAACGAGGAAGAGTTATTAATTGAGTTATTTAGTAAAGTCCAGGATCCCGAGATAAAATCTGAGTACCTTAGAAAACTTAGAAAAATCATAAGCCAGGAAGAATTTAATTCTCCCACGCCTCCTAAGATAAGTCTTAATACCACTTTAGAAAGATTTAATAAAAAGAAAGAAGTCACCCTTCAGGATCTCCAGTTAGAAGTTAAAACAGTTAAAAAGAAAATTACCGAGTTAAAACAAATTAGTCAAAAATTACAAACTGAGAATTATGAAATTAAGCAGGATTTAATTAAATTAATGGAATCAAAAGCAGAGTCTAGTAATCCCTTTGGAAAGTCTAGTTTTGAGTCCGAACCTGAGTCGTCCGATAAAGAAGAAAAAGTTATTAATTTAATTAAGCAAGTTAATTATAGGAAATGGTTGTCTGCCGCGCAAATCTCACGGCCTGGGTTTCCGGGCCGAGGGGATGTGCATTGACACGCGGTTTCCGGGCCGAGGGGATGTGCGGTTGTGCGCGGGCGTGCCAGCACGGTCTACCGTGCGTCGATGAATTGATGAGTGTTGGATGGTTGAGTGGTGCGCCTGTTTGAACTCGTCCTCTAATCAGACGATTGTAGCCGAGAGAGGAAATAGTCTCGGCTGTTAGGTTCACGGCCTGAACTACAAGGCCATTGAGTGATGGTGTAGATGGTGGGTTTTGGGCGGTGCTCCGGCGCGCTGCTCTGGGAGCGGCGGTCGTGTGATATATGAGGTGAGTGAGCGAACAACAAGGATGGTGCTCCGGCGCCTCGAAAATCAAGGTTCGTATGATATATTGATGAATGGATTTTCCTTACAACCTAACACTACTCCTAGGAAAGCAAGTAAAGATATTGAAAGTGCATTACAGGAAAAAATAAGTTGCTCCGTGGGAGGCTTTGTTTCGGTGTTGAACCCTTTGAATGTAGTTTGAGCTGGGTATTTATAGGAAGAGTCCCTGGAGGAGTAATCGAGGCTGGAAATCTGCATGGTGGAGCTGGATTGGAGCAAGTGGGCAGTCCAATCGACATTTGGGATCGTGAAGTATGGTGGTGTGACCCCATAAATCCTGGTGAATCTCGGTCGCCGCTCTTGATCGGGTTTTGAGCTTCTGGCCGTGGAGACACATTTATGGCCTGGATAGCTGTCAGAATTCTTGTGAGAATGTCCACGTCTAATCACTCTGATCCGCATCACCAAATCCTGACTTCAATCACTTCACACCTTCACATTAAATACTTATTTGTGGCCAGTGGGTTTGCTGCATTAGACAGGCACTACTTCATTAAATGAAGCCTGGGACCCTGTTGTCACGTGATGACGTTTCAGCCTTTACGAACAAATGCCAGAGCCGAGAGAAAGGGCTCCTTCGGCCAACTTATGGCCGTGATTTACTAGGCACAAACATTGCCCCCACATCCCTAGATCCTTCGGCCTCGGCATGGGTAGGGGCCGAATGGATTCCAAGGGATGGACCCTTTTG